>JALLAP010000752.1:0-10579 GCA_036939355.1 Thalassiosira profunda | reverse complement strand
AAGAACAATGTTGCGCTCCATGGTCATCCCCGCCCTCCGCGCCGCGGCCCTGCGCTCGCCGCCCGCGGCGAGGGCCGCCGCCGCACTGCACGCCTCGCGCGTCGCCCGCTGTTTCTCCTACGCGAGCGAGGGCTACGCGGTCGACGCCCCGGATGGCGCGCACGATTTGCAAGATATGGTGAGAAGTTCGCACGGTGTTCGCACGGCGTACCAAGGTGGCGACGCTCGAGAGTCTCATTCATTACGCTTGCAATTCTCCACTCCTTCCTTTTATTCGCCTCATCTCTCACTCGGTGCATGCATCGTCGTACTTAGGTGGAAGCGAGCGACTGGGCCCGCCGGGTCATTGCCGTGGCGGCCATCAAGGAGGACGCCGCGTCGATCAACGAGATGCACGACGCCGTGCTGGGCAAGACGCTCTACGCGGTCGACTCTCCCAACGGGGAGCACGATTTCGAGGACTTGGTGCGTCGTTGTGCGGTGTGACATATGATGCAATCAGTTCATCTGCAGGTATCCTGCTCACCTTCACCTCCAACTCTACTCTTCATTGCATCTGCATCATGATAGGAAGAGCACATGGACGGCGTCAACAGGATCATCACCGAGGCAAGCCTCTTCGAGGATCCAGCCACGGTGAAGAAGCAGCAGCACCTCCGCGAGGAGTGCCGTGAGCGGGCCGGGACGATGACGGAGCACGACGTGGGATACCCTCCGTAGACGGTGCGATGCATTCTGTTTGTTAGGGAAGCAACGTATGGGCGCAACTGCTAATCGAGATGGTTGAGAGGAGGACGAAGAGATGAGGCAACCTCGGAAATCATGCCTTGTCTCCGGCCCCAACCACGTTGGCCTCGGCGAGCCTGATCGTGCACCTCTAGCCAGCGCATTGTATGTATGCTAAATCTGCTAAAACGCTGTTTGCAGCTAACTCCAGACGACGCCCCCTGGCGTGAGGAATGTATCAACTCTTGCTTCTTGGCAACGGCCAGCAGAGGGAGGCAGCTACAGCAACTTGAACGAGAAGACAGAGGGGTGTACGTACCTACGATACGTACTCACCAAGTGCGGATTAGGATTTGAACCAGGCGCACAAGTGTGGACGCCACGACTCTAGAGTAGCCGCTTCCTCGCCTCATAACTTTGCAAAATCCTCCCGCTAGCATGACCGACGAGGCGACGCCCCAGGCCGCCGCGCCACCGGCCGCGGAGGCCGAAAAATCCGCCGCGGACGCGCCCTCGCGAAAAGCTTCGACGGGGTCCCTCTCCGCCTCGAAGGATTCCGCGGGCGCCAGCAAGCGCAACTCCCTGCTGGGATCGACGCGGGACAGCATGCGCCGCCGCTCCTCGGGCCTCTTCGCCGCGGCCCGGGCGTCGTTCTACCGCAGCCGCGGGCAGAGCGGCGCGTCCGTGGAAACGCTGCGGGGCACCTCCGGGGCCGACTTCGAGGGGTACGCCACCGTCCACCGAGGCGACGCCGACGGCATGCTGGCGCTGTTCGATTGCAGCGGCCTCTTCTGCTGCAAAAAGAAGGACGGGCTGTTTTATTTGCTCATCAAGGGCTACCACTGCTTCGTCTACAAGGACGAGAACGGCAAGTCCCCGAAATACGCCATCGAGCTGATGAACCGACGGGCCGTCATCCAGCCCTCCCACGGAGGGATCATCCCCCGGGTGCCCCATCCGGGTGCCGGGAACGAGACGACCTACACGACCATCCACCTCGAAACCGGCCTGGGCGACGTGGAGTACAAATTCACCTTCGCCAACATGGACGACAACCTCGCCTCCCAATTCTGCACCGCCGTGTCGGTGGCGTCGAACGAGGCGTCGACGGAGCAGGTGCGGAAGCGGCTGGGGCACGAGAAGCTCCTGACGAAGCGGTCGAGCGTCAAGTACGCGAATGCGATCGGGGCGGCGAAGGCGAAGGACCAGCCGGACGCGCCGGTGGGGGCGGGGGAAGTGCTGGCCGGAATGCCTCTTCCCACCAACACCATATAAAAAGGGGAGGGGGGACTTTGTTGTTGAGAGTGAGATGTTGAGAGCGAGAATTGGGAATTGGGAGGACTTCGGGGAGGGGATATGCCCTTTGGTGAGGGGGCGAGGTGGGAAGTGCTGCAACCGAACAATATTCTGCTTGGAAAGAAGTGTGATTGGCAGAAGGGATGGAATGTTAGTTTGGCGGAGCGAGAGGTGGCGTGTACCAACGAGTGCTGGAGCACGGGCTCCTGCGTGGCTCGAGTTGCCTGCGCGGTTGGCCAACGCCGAACGCCGTAGATGGCGTGGATTTGAGGTTGGGGGAGAGGATGTGAGAGGCTCACGTAGAGCTAAGACGTATCGTAGGTAGCAAGCGTTATTGCCCGGCCGGTGGGGTACAACTTTGTCACATCTTACTCTAGGTATCGTAACACATACATTCACTTCACAGGAACACGGCTCAATTGCCGGTGTCATCTCGCCAAGAGATAACACGCATTTTGCTCTCCCCCCTCAAAGGAAGAAATCATCGTTCTCCACCAGAGCAATGAACCCATCCCGAAGGCCCACGACACCGGAAAGTGCTCGGCCTTTGATCAATGCCACTGCGCGGCTTCTCTTCGTCCCAACTTCGTCCAATGCGGCACGCTTCGGTTCCTTCTTCGTTGTGCCCGTCGGGGCAGGTTCGTCGTCGTCCGCATCCAGTGATTTTCCGCCACTCTCATCTCGGCCAAGCAGAGACACCACACTGCTCATTTCAGACAGAGGGTCAAATATGCGAGCTGCCGATGTATCTTCCGCGCCGGCGTCTCTCATTGAGACAATATCATCATCCTCTGCAGGCGGTGCTGGAGCTCCGGTGTTCGACGGACCGGTCTTCTTCACATTCAACGGCAGAGGAACGATAGGCTGGATGCCATCTCCCGAGAATGGCACGCTCATTCGTCCACCAGACCCATACTGGGGTTGCATCAATCCCATCAAGACCACCAACACCACTGCAACAATAGCCACCGCAACGCCCCTCCGCTTCCCCTTCCAGAGTGTGTCGGCCGGAAGTCCAGATGCATCCAATGCAATCTGGTCTGCAACGCCAACGCCGAGCAAAGGAAACCGGAAGAGGGAGCCAATCGTTCCGCCTGCAAACATCCTCTCAATCATTTTGTAGTCCGTCGGAGCCCTGGACCTGCTGGTCCACGGCGAGGTCGATGCCAGGCTCTCCAGTTCTCCGGGTTTGATGCACGGCAAAAGGATGCTGTTTTGATACCCTTTCGTAAGAGACGACAGGTCCTTGGGCGGCACTTGTTTCCTGTGGGTTGCAAAGAAGAGACTGTTTAGCCAGATGTCCGATTGGTCTCATCGGCAGAGAGGCAATACAAACTCACATGAATGCAATTGCGGTGCAGATTGACTGCTCCATGAAATCCGCGAGAAGTTCGTCCTCGTCGCCCAATCCCAATTCTTGAGGCAGATCAGAGAATAGACTGTCCAGCACGGTAGCGACCGGAGCCTCCTGTTGAGCAATCGCAAGCAGTTTCTCTCGATGAATGGAATGGCACAAGACGGCCGTCGACAGATACCTGCGAAACGAATGAGCGAAACAGGTCAGATGTAAGCTAGCACACATTGATCCTGCAAGTGCAAATACTCACAAAGGCATAGACGGATGGCTCGCCAAGAAGAAGTCGACGACCCTCGACACGACCTCGACCGGCAATACGTCGTGACAGCAGAACCAGGAGGAGATCCACTTCTGCAACACTTCTCCGAAGACGAAGGCACGATCCTCGAGGAAGTCCTGCCCATCGGCCATCTCGATAAGGGACGCGTGGAGCTCCCCGTCCACAACTTGCAGCAACGGGAAGAAGCTCATTGAGAGGGCATTCCACTGATGAGATTCATCGTCGTCATCCTCCGTGCAACTTGCAAAGCTCGCGTCGTCGCTCCCGGCATCGTCCTCATCCGTTGCAATGCAATGCATCCACAGGTGACTCTCCAACACCTGCCTTAACAACAGCGACGTCGCGGACGGCGACTCCATCCGCAGCAGCAGCACGGCAATCAGATCCTGCAGCCCCTCGTAGCACTGCAAATCCACCCCCGGCAGTTGGCACTGGAGCATGTAGAACGCCGACGTGCCAATCTGCACCAGAAGCTTGCGTTCCTGCTGCCGGCGATCCTTCTTGGCCCGGGGCGGCTTGAGCCCCTTCTTCTTGTGGCGCTGCTGGTACCGCTGGCTGTACTCGAGGAAGGACTTGACGGGGGTGATGTCCACGTGAAACTGGGCGAGGGGCGCGCGGTCCTGGGGAAGGGCCNTCGAGGAAGGACTTGACGGGGGTGATGTCCACGTGAAACTGGGCGAGGGGCGCGCGGTCCTGGGGAAGGGCCGCCTTGTCCTTGGCGAAGAAGTGGGCGTGGTTGGCGCTGCCGGGCGAGCAGGGCAGGGACAGCGGAGACGGAGCAAGCAGGGTGTCCTCGTTGCTCGAAGGGGAGGCCTCCCGATCGTTGACGTGGTTCTCCTTGTTGGCGGCGTTCGTAGGGGTGCTCCCTCGGAAGGTGGTGTCCACGGTGACGGACGGGAACGAGGCGAACGACGTGGCGGACGACGTCTCGGTGCGGTGGCTCTGAGTAGTGGCAAACGCCATGAACGAGAAGGGAGCCCCGACGGACGCGCTGCGCACGCTCGGCTCGTCGCCCTGGGCGAACGTCACCGACCGGGGCGTCCCCGCGTTGGAATGCAGGTTGGCCGTGAGCGGCGTGGTGGATCCGCTCGCCGACCCGATGGACGAGGACGCGTGGGAGGCATAGGATGCGCTGCTCGATGCGCGCGGCTTCTTCGCCCGCTGGCGGAGGTGCTTCCGCTCCCGCTGGACGTGCCACCGGCTCACGGCCATTTCCCCCGCGAGGTAGGTCCGGATCTCGTCGTGGGTGCAGCGCTCGTCGTCGTCCTGCGGCGCACTGAGGCTGAGGCTGCGGTATTGCGGTTGGAAGACGAGGGCGTCGACGCCTGCCAACTTGATCCAACCCAGCTTGCGCCCGTGGGAGTTGAGCAGCCCGCCGGGTTGGAGGGCGAGGGTCCGGAGGCGCCACAGGTCCACGCGGCCCGTCGCGGCGCCTCCGCTGGCGAGCCAGGACGGGGCATCGCATTGGGGTTCGGCATCGATCGCGGAGGGTGCACCTTGGCCGGCGGGGAGGTCGCGGTAACCGAGGCAGCGGGCGATGGCCCGACCCTTCTCCTCCATGCTAGGAGCGGCGGCGGGGCTCATGGTGCTGCAGGGCCCTGCGCCATGGCCACAAACGTGTGGGGCAGTCGGCGTCGTGGGCGAGCGATTTGCAAACGGCGGCTTGACAGTTGGCAAGCGTGACGCGCTGGATTTTTCTTTGGGTCAAGATACAGGATACTTTTGACATAAAGACCAAGGAGGATGCCTGGTGGAGCTCGAATAGAGAAGCGAGCTGCCTGAAGAAGAGAAGGAAAGAAATCGTCTCTATGGCATTGCGAGGGGGCGTGTATTATCCATTAGCAGTACCCACAGGCTTCTTCTTACGGCTGTGCCTGTGCTTCAGTTTCAGTTTCAGCAGCACCGGAAGAGCATTCGCAGTCTTCGTCGTTTTGACAGCATCCGTTGTGCGACCCTCCTCGGTGCTTGCTTCTTCGGCAATTAACCTCTCAATGTTGCTCGAACTTAGCAGATGCGAAGCAAGGTCGTCCAGCCGGTAGGGCTCACCGCCCTGCAGTACGTCCTGCAATTCATGCCAGGTCGATTTGAGGGTGCATATTTCGCACTCTTCGCCGCCCACGCACAGCAAACACTCGGCTTTGTCGTCGAATGCGACACCTCGACTTCTGTACTCGTCGCTGTAGCAGACGAACTGCCGGAGTATCTCGGCGTTGAGCAAGTCGGCACATACCGCACGCTCGTACGCAGTTTCCATTGCTCGTCTATCCTCGATGCCACCAACCACGGCAGCGGTGACAAACTTGCCAGCACAACAGGACGTGATCGGACCGTGGCTTCTGCTCTCGTGTCCAAACACCTCCAGCTGGGCAAAATGCAGAAAATTTGCACCCTCTAGCTGAATTCTAACGTACCGCCCCACAGTGAACTTGGGCACGTCCCAGTTGCTCAGTCGCCGGTCCTCCGTGAGCCTGACGGTGGCCACGCTCTGCTTCAAGGCGGCATCGAGACCGTCTTTGCCATCCAGATTTCTGGGAAAGGGAAACTGCGATACCATGATGTAGCAAGGAAACAGGCGACGGCTGAACATGTCGTTGCGCAATGCAGCATCGTCCGGCTCGTCAGTTCGATTCCACAAGCGCACGCTGGCCACATGCGCTTGGCCTCCAAGGTCCACGTCGAAATACGCGTTGGCCTCGTGCTGTGTGTGCGCCAAGCTCTGGGCGTCATTCCCGTCGACGTTGCCGTCGACCGCGTGGTGACCCTCTGCATCTCTGTATCTCGAGCTCAATTTGCAGGATTTGCCCAAAGCCAAGTTCGTTGGAGCCTCGTAGAGACTCGACACTTTGGTTGGCTCCGGAATAAACCTATTCCCTTCGTCTTGGCCGCAGCAGCCGTGCGAGTTGTGCCCCCAGCAGTAGAGCTCGCCCGACTCCGACACGAAGCACTGGTGGGAGTACCCCGCACTGATCGACTTGACGATCAGTGGCGTTTGCTTCAAGCACTCGAGCTCTCCAAAGGAAGGAAACGAAGCGCCTAATATGTTTTTTGGGCCGGCGGCGTAGAGCCGCCCGCCCGTTCTCCTCCTCACGCTCGTGCGACTGTTGGTGCCGCTGGTTGTCGTTTCAGTGAGGAGGAGAGTGGTGGATGTGCCGCAACTCACGTCGACGATTCTCTCGTGAGAAAGCGATTCGACGAGCACTGGCGTGTCTGCTCTGCTCAGTTCCAGTCCAAGCCTACCGCCATCGCCCAGGCCCCAGACGTAAACCTCGCCGTTCGAGCCGATGCACGCCGTGTGAGATGCTCCGCAGCTCACTTTTTGCACTCGACAGGACGGGATCAGCAGCCTGGTTGGCACCGTGCAGCAAAATCCTTGTTGACTGTCGGGCATCGTCCCAAAGCCTAGCTGCCCAGAAGAGCCAGAACCCCACATATACAGATCACCGTTAGACGAAACTGCCGCGCTGTGGGATTGCCCCATGCTCACGGACGAAATGGAGGTGCCTTTCAGATCCTCGACAACTGTTGGGTAGTTGGCATCGGCAGCGCTCTCGCCCTGGCCGAGGCGGCCCAAAGACGATTGGCCCCAGGTGTACAAAGTCGGACGCCTCTCGTCCTGGACGATGATTGCAGCGTGATTTGACCCCGCGGCAATGTCAAGGCACTGAGATGCTCCACGTGGTGTTTGAATAGCGCGTCCTCTGGCTGTTATCGAGCCAGCCGTCAATCCGCCAAGTTCCACCACTGAGCTCGTTTCGTTGTCCTTTCTCCGGCTGTTCCATTGTTCATACTCTCTGTCTTGCCTACTGTGGTTGCCGCGTCGCTCCTCTAACGTCCTCTTCTCTTCCACAACAGTCCGTTGCTTTTGCAGGACGGTCAAAGACTCCCACCGCTCACAGAAACGGAGCCGCCGAAGGCTGGCAAGCTTCTTTTCGTTTCGCTTCTCCAGATCGTTGACTTCATATTCTAGATCACCCAACTCCTTCGCGCCCACAGCTCCGAGCACCTCCCTCTCTAGGCGGATATCGGTTGCCAACATCCCTGCCATTTCCAGCTTGGACATACCACTGCCTTCGCAGGGCTTGCATCGAAGGAGCAAACTCTGAAGGAGTTGGTCGAGCGAAACGCAGGCCAGGAGATGCTCTCGAACCATGTCGGCATCGTCCGTTCCGTCGTAATGCGAGGGCCACTGGCCGTAGTACTTCAGGGCAATTTCCACGCTCTCGATTTCGGCGGTCGAGGTGGTTTTCCTTTCATCCCGCTCCTCCTGGATCGATTGTAGATGCTGCTGGTGTGTATGGCTGTTGTTCGTGAGCAACGCGGATGAACGAGGGGTGGTTTGTGCGGGAGTCTGCTGCTGAGAAGTCGCCTGGGTAGAAACCAGCTCCTGCCAGTTGTGGGCGCCTCCCCAAGCCAGCATCCCCGTGTCTGTGATCGCGAGGACTGCGCTATCAGTAAGCGCGACCTTTCGTGGCCGTCGGCCCCAGATTCCTGCCGTATTGCTGTTGGCTCGATTGTTGCCGTCGCTGCTGACGCGTTCGTCCCAGAGCGTTTGCATCCGCTCCGCCCCGACTTGGTGGAAACCGGACGTGCTCAGAAAATCCCGCTTCGGCGCGGCGCTGAATTGGCCATGAGCGCCCGTGCCCAGCACGTAGACTTGCCCTGCCACGTCCAGAGCAGCGGCAAGCTCCAACCCGGCTCGAGCCTTCGCGCGCTCGATGTAGCCGCTTCTAAGCGCTTTTGCATTCTGGATTCTCCGATATCGGTCCGTCTCGGCCTTGGCCAGTGCCTCCAATCTCTCCTCCTCCCCCAGCGTCTTCTCGAGGAGCCGAACGAGCTGGTAGCGAGTGGCAAACTTTGGAATGGCAACCGCCCTGTCTGCCAGCTCTTTCTTTGGATTTCCGAGAAGAAGCCACGCAGCCCGGAATGACTCGTAGTCGATAGTCTTGGAGCCCGACTTCACGTAGCGTCGGAACAGCTTCTCCTGGTACTCCAACTTCCCTTTGATGCCAACCGCCTCGAGCAGAGCGAAGAACTCGTCCTCGTCAATGTCACCGCTGGAATCGGCATCGAACCTGAGAAAAGCATCCTTGGGCGATAGGGCGGAGAGAGATGCCGCCTCGCTCGTTGCTTCGCTCTTCCCATCCTCCGAGAGAGCGACGGCCGACTCTCCCGCACCCTTGCCAGTCGCCGCAGCCTCGCTGCTCCCTCGGCGGGAGAATAGTCGGCGTATCCTCCCGAACCGCACCATCGCCTCGCTCCTCACTCGCTCGCGTCACCTCCGCGCCACCAGGGTCCGTTTCAAAAATTCGACGTTTCAAAAATTCGATTTTGATTCAAAAATCCGAATTCGATTCAAATCGATTTGAAAGTTTGAATCAAATTTTCAAATGGAAGAAAATTCAAATCGAATTTTCAAACTCTCGAATTTTCAAACTGAAAATGTTTGAAATTTCAAAATTTCTCTTTCGAGATTGCGCGGGAGCCTGTCCACGCGCGTCTGTTTGTCATTGAGCGAGAAGTTTCCCTACGCTCGGCGCCAACGCCTTCCCGAGCGTCTCGTATCCCTCCGCCGAGAGGTGGAGCCCGTCGCCGCACCATTTTGCATCCCCGCGCTGATACGCAAACGGAAAGCCAACGTACGTCACTTCTTTCTCTCTTCCATTGGCAAAGTCTTGCAGCAGCTCGTTCATCTCCCTGCACAAACTTGATGCATCCGTGTTCATCTCTTGCCACCCGCTCCCCGGAATCCCCATCGCTATCGTTGGAATGTTCCTCTCGTGGCACGCGGCGTGCAGATTCAGTATTGGCTCCACCGCCGACGTTGCATCTATCTCTCCGCCACCACTGCCCAACGAAGATGTGAGCGCCCCAATGTCGTTCGTCCCCGCCAGCAGTATCACGAGCGATAGCTTCGGATCTTGTATCCCGTCCAACACGGGGTTGAGCCCGACCGATCCGTCGTCGAGGTAGTCGGCCATGGCGGAAGCTGTCCATCCCGGCAGCCCCCGCCAGCGCACCATCACTTCCTTGTGGCCACTGGCAATCAACTCTCGCTCGAGGTGGGGCCCGTAGGGATGCAGTTGGTCCGAGGGCGGCGACGTGCCGGCCGTGAGGGAGTCCCCGTAGCAGAAGATGCGCTGGGGCATTGTTGAGCCATCACCGTCCGCATTGGAGGCGGTGCTAATTCTGAGCACGTGATGTGCGCGTCGCTGCCTTGCAATGGAGACGGCAGGGCGGAAGGACGAGACGTGGACAGCGAACAGAAGGGTCGGCATGAGCAGGCGGCGCGGCGTCATCGTGGCCATGCGCTGGGTGATGGGTGATGGGTGATGGGTAGGTGCGAGGTGCGGGTGCGTGCTGCATGCGTGATCCCATTCATGGGCGGGACGGAGTGACGGAGGCGGACTCTCCAGCTCCATTCACCCTCCACAAAAATCTTGCGGCGTGGGCGCTCCGCAGCTCTGACCAAAGCTCCTCAGCCATGCCCATCGTAGGCCTCGACTCGGTCCGCAACGACGGCGCCGCCCGCGGCGGCGACTCGGACGACGACGAAAACAACCGCTACGTCGGTGGCGTCGGCGACAGGGGCGGAGGATCCGGACTCGCCGTCGTGCCCAACCAAGATCAGGCGGGGGGCAACGACCCTAACCAGGATGCCATATTCAACCTCGCCGAGGCCGCCGGAAGTGGCGGCGGCGGGGGTGGTGGAGAAGTCCGCCGCACCATCACCATGTACCGCTCCGGCTTCGTGGTGGACGACGGGCCGTACCGCCGCCTCGACGATCCGGACAACGCCGAGTTCCTGACGTCATTGGCGCGCGGCATGGTCCCCCGGGAATTGAGCCAGGAGGCCCGCGAGGCCGGCAGCGACGGGGAGGTGGCGGTGGGATTGGTCGATCGGAGGGGGGAGGAGTACGATC
>JALLAP010000751.1:0-10520 GCA_036939355.1 Thalassiosira profunda | reverse complement strand
GAGGAGCTCCTCCTTGGGGAGGCCCCGGAGTTCGTATGCCTTGACCATTTTGATGGATGTAATTTATAACGAGCTGTTGCGACGGGAGACAAAGAAGAGAGAGATTGGGTTAGAGAGATTGTCGAGAGATGGCAAAGATTGCTGCAGTAGCAGAGGTGGTGGAGGGGTCGACAACGTTGCTGCTTTTCCACCGACACAGGTCCCTCGCATCGAAATTGTTCCGCCGATATCGGCGTCACATTGAATCGAAGCGGATCGATCTCTAAGCGCTTTGCAACAAGGGCACTATGCTTGGCCCCGGAGCTCGGCGGCGTGCCCTCGCCCTGCCTCCACCCACAACATCATGACACATGATGTGCTCCGAGCGTGCCAGGGGGCGCCACCGCCCCCGAGAGCCAGCGGCCAGAGCAGCGGTTGCAGGCCACTGCCCCTCCTCCATTCCAAGCGTTCAGCCTGCCCATTCCTCCCCCTCCTAGCCGCCGCGGCAGCCTGGTTCACACACCTTCGACAACCATCCAGTGAGTGTGAGTGTGCAGGTGGTGTGGGACAAAGGTCGGGAGGGATAGACGTACGGACACGTAGCTGTGTACTGATTCCTAGGAAGACCTTTAGTAAAAAAAGGTAACTGAACCTTTATCACGTGATTTATATACATCACGTAACTAGAAGCGGCGTGACGGAGTCTCTGCTCTGGGCTCTGGCAGGCTCTGGCCCACCGACCAGGAGGCCGGCCGGGAGCGCGCGGGAGGTGGGCGGGCCGCTAGCCATCCAGTCGAGGGGGAGATGGCGCATCGACGGGTGCCGCGCCCTCCCTCGTCGGCGGGCGTGGTCGGGGGCAATGAGAATGAGGGCGGCGATGCACCATCCTCGTCGTCTCCGCGAAGTGCCAATTCGGTCCACCTCCCCAAGTCCTACAAGGCGAAGTCGTCCGACCTCTCGGGAAGCCAGCACAGCTATGCGGCTGCATCTTCATATTATAGTAGCTATGATATCCCTAGAATTCCGTCTGACGCTCCTTCGTCGATGCGCCACCGTCGCGGGGGCCTCGAGGACCCATCCTACGCTTCCTCTGCGCCCCCCTCCAATGGCACACCCAAACCCAACAACGCAACTCAAGAGAAGGCATCAATACCTGCGGCCGTCCTGCTTTGGTATTTGCTCGGCGTCCTCTCCATCACCACCTCCAAAGTCTTGCTCTCGTCGCACAACGTTCCTCCGCTGGTGTTGACGGTGCAACAGCTGGTCATTGGCGCGACGCTACTGCGCACGCTGCTGGAATTGCAGACGTCGGGGGAGAAGAAGAGGGACGAGGATAGGCTGCTGGGGCTGCAGCCCGTCCCAATGCAATGCGATGGTGATGACATTGCAACTATTGGTTCGAGAAGGCGTGGTTTGATTCCCGCAATACTGGGGCTGACCAATCAATCTGACAGTGCCCACATTCACCATCAACTGTTCATCGCGGGGGTTTACTTTGCAGCGGGCTTCCTGCTCACAAACTGCGGCTTCCAGTCAGGATCTGCGGCATTTGTCGAGACGGTCAAGGCCGCAGAGCCATTTACGAGCGCGACCGTGGCAGTCCTCTGGGGCATCGAACGGCTGGGGAAGGAGGAGGTCGCATCCCTGACGGGCATCGTGGGCGGCGTGGTGCTATCCACAATGGGACATCGCAACAGTGCAAGGCACGATGACGATACTCTGGAGCTCCCCGCGCAATCGCTGGCCACCAAATGCTGTGTGGTAATGCTTGCAAATCTCTGTTTCAGTCTCCGGGGATTGCACCAAAAGCTGTTCCGGGCAACGCCACAGGGAAAGGCTTCGCTCTTTGACGATCTCAATCTGCAATATCGGATGCAACAGATTGGCGTGCTGATGTTAGCCATTCCTGCTCTTTTGGGAAATGCATCTGCGGCCCTGGACAGACTCCAGCACGCCTCTGTTGGTGGTACCACAGCAAAGGATGCTCTGCAATACACGCTCCTTGCTCTTGTCAATGGGCTGGCGTTCACGTCCTACAATCTTGCAAGCACGTTCGTTTTGACAAGAATCTCGGTGGTGCACCACGCAGCGTTGAACTGCGTGCGAAGGGTCTTCGCTATCGTCGTGACCTCCCTTCTCTTTGGCCTGCACTTCACGGTCCTCCAAATTGTGGGCATCGCACTTGCGGTCAACTGTTTCTTTGCTTTCAACCACTATAAGATGAAGAAGGAGGTCAAGACGAAGAGGAGAAAGGAGCTGCGAAAGAAGTGGGGAGGGTTTCTGCGAAAGAGCTCGTCAATACTACCAGTGAGCAATGCTGTGGATTGACACGTTTGAAGGAGCAGACACGGCGCAAGCTATGGGTTAGGTTATGAGGCCTAGTGACCCAAGGAAGATTGCAGTCAGTGTCAGCGCGGCGCTCAACCTCCGCACGTTGGATGCCGAAAACGCCGCCAAATAGCTGCAATCGGGTCCTTGCCATCGACTCCAGGCCTGGGTTCTATTGTAGGGATTGTACAGCTTCTGGCAGCTGCAGACGCCAGTCTCCTGGTCGCACTGCCCGTTGGGATAGGAGCAGTTGTTGAGGCATTCCATGTGTTGACAGTACTCTCCTGTGTATCCATCCTTGCACATGCACCTCGATTGCGGAAACTGGACGCTGCAGTACCCGTTGAAGCTGCAGTTGTGCTTGCAATCGACGATGCTGCAGTCCTCGCCAATGTACGGCGGGGCGCACTGGCACGTGCCAAACCCATCGCAAATGCCCTCGGACTGGCCCGTGAAGAGCATCAGTTCGTCGTCTTCTAGTCGACACGGGACCTTGAAATCGCCCTCGATGGTATCGTAACAACAGTGCGCACAATGTTGGTTGTTGTTGGCGTCATATGCGCAGACGGAGCCAGGGCACGTGACGTTGGAGCAATCGACCCCGTAGAATCCGGGATCACACTCGCAAAAGCCGTTGGTGCAGACACCTTGTCCTGAGCAGTTGCGAGCGCAATTGTGCATATTCAGCACCCAGAAGTCGCCGAGGACGCGTGTGGCCGGAGACCGGTCGTTGATGGGGTGCGTGGGATGCGAATCCTCTTCAGGGCCGTAGCCCACGCCGCCGTGCGTCACGAGCATGTCATGATTTGCAACATAGACGCTGGCGTGGTCGGCCCTGGAAGGAGGATGCGTCCATTGGAAGTCTCTGCAGCCGTCCCATCCGGGCGATTGTCTTCGTGGCTGCGGAATGAAGACGCTCGTGTTGGACCTGCCAAAGTTGCCGTCATCTTCTCGGTCGCGGGTGGGCTCGCCTTTGACAGAGACGCACCACTCCCACACGTCGAGCTCGGTTGTGGCATTGTATTTGAGCCTCCTTTGTCGAGCATACTGTCTTGGAGCCGTGGCGGCTTTGGGAGCGATTGGTGTGCCGTCGGGAACGGTGGACTCCAGCCAGATGCGTTGGCCTTTTTCGTCGTAGACTTCTTGCTCAAGATACTGTTGGCGCAGCTCCTCGACAAACGCATCAGCGTCGTCGACAATGCCAAAATACAATGGGTGGGCGGGATCCGGAGTGTATCCCTTTTGTTCGCTAAAGGGCAGGATTTCTTGATATTTGAGGGCGAGGGTCGACTCGTTGGACCTCTTCAAGTCGGAGGGAAACTCCAGCTCGATGCAGCTTGGGTCTTGTTCGACTGCGAGGAGAGAGTTGACGCAGGTATCGGGGAACTCGGCATGCACAAAGGCATCCTTCTCCACCCATCGGTTCTCGTCGATCAAATAGTGCCAAGTGTCCTTGAAGTGAAAGTTGTCGCCAAATCCTCCGTGCAAGACGAGCAGGTTGCCTGACAGCGCGAGGGTGTGGTCGGTCCTTCGCTGGGGTTTCCTGCCAACTGTTAGTGGAGGGCGTGTGAAGGTGAGACAACAAGATGACAGGGCATGATGATGTCAGCAAGCCAATGGTCTCACAAATTCGCTTCTTCTCCCAGAATCCCGTCTTGGCGTCAAAGAACCACAAATCGTCGAGGTAAAAGGAGTGGGTCGGGGTGAGAGGCGCGTGGTCTCTTCCCAACGTTTGGGTGCCTGGGCCACTGCCGGCATCTTTGCTCGTCGGGTAGGGGTAGTACGTGGAAAAGCCACCGTGCACCCACAAGCCTCCTCGCTTTTCGTCAAAGACTGCGGCGTGCCCCGACCTGGCGCTTGGCCAGAACACCTCGCAGTGTTGGTCGTTGCGGCTCTCCCACGTGAGGCCTGGGGCATCGACGCAAGTGGTCTTTCCTACTATTTGGGTCCACTGCTTATCGTCGGCGTTTGCGGGATCGTCGCCATACGCCCACAGATCATTGAGGTAGCCACCCTTGGGTAGCTCGTCGGTGCTTTGCCACCGATTGTACACGCTGTTGTCGCCGCTAAAGCCGTGCCACAGACGGTGTCCTCCAAACAAATATGCGGTATTTGCGGTGGAATCGCTGACAAAGGAGAAATCGTGGCGATTGCCAGGGCTAGGAGAGCCTTCCACCTTGGACCACTGCAACGAGAGCAGATCAAAAAGCCAAAAGTCGTCGCAGTAATCTTCGCACTCGTGGCTGTGCCCTCCATAGACGGCCATTGTCGTGTTGTCGAGCATCGTCGCACCGTGGCCGTAACGTTCGCTGGGCGCGTCGCAGACCAGCACCCCATCCTCGTGGTTGCACCCGCCAAATTTCACGCCTGGGTGCAAGATTCGCCACCCGTCGCTGGCACACGCCAAATCGCCAAACCGCAAGCAGTCAGTGTCGTACACCCAAACGTCATTGTAATGGACTGCAACGGGGACGAACCCACACATTTCCTCAACCTTGGCCTGCTCGGTGGCTGTCGGGTCGCCCTGCAGCAGGTGGTCCCAAGATTGCGAGCAGACCTCGTCATTGCCCGAGCTGGCGTCGGTCAGAGGATGGCATGTTTCGACGGGCTGACAAAGAGGAGAGTCGGGCGCGTAGATGTCACTCAAGGGCCTCCCATCGTGTGTTGCAAACTCGAGGACGCCTCCCTCTTCAACGAGGTCAAAGTGCCGCGGCACGTGAGGGCGATGGGCGTCGTTGCCGCGCCCGCCGAACAATATTACCTTGCTCTCGTTGAATAAGACGAGCGAATGCCCGCGCCTTTCGTTGGGTCCTTGGCCCAGCAGCCAGAGCTCTCGCCAGTCGTCTGTCGCGAACGAGGAGGCGTTGGTCCACTCGGACCACGACAGAGCCTCTCGCGAGAGGCAGAGGCTGAGGAGTACGCGGGTCAACATTGGTTGGCTCGGCGAGCGGGCTGAGAATCTGCTGTGGCGGTCGAGTTGCGAGGCAACCAGAAAAGAGGATTTGAAAATTCGGATTGAATTTTCAAATCGAATTGGAAAATTCAAAATTCTTCGATTCAAAATTTTGAATTGGATTTGAAACGCTTTGAAAGTTTGATTTGAGATTTTGAAAATTCAAACGCTTCGAAAGTGGATTTGAATGGTGAACGACCGACGGCAACGCTGGCCCCCGCTACTGAGTGCTGTGATCTCCAACGCCACGGGAAGACTCTCTAGTTGGCCGGCCGCCATCCAACATGAGTCGCGTCGAGTCGGAGCTTCGAGCTCTGCTCGACGAAAGAGACCGCTACCTCGATGATTTGGAGAGCGAATTGGCGGCGCTGGAGGCGGAGAATGACCGGCTGCAGGACGAGGCCCTTCTCAACAAAAGCACGCTCGCAGAACACCAAACGACGCTAAAGACCCTGCGATCGGACAACGATGAGCTCATTGGCGAAAACGCGCGGCTGGAGGATGAAGTCACTGCCCAAAAGTCGCGGCTGGACGCTCAAAAGCGGGTGCTTGCGGCGGCGGCCAGCTCTTCCGACGAGCAAAAGAAGGCGCAGCGGGACAGCAACAAGCAGTTGCACCGGCTGGAGCTGGAGAATGAGAGACTTCGTACCGCGGTCCTCGAGATTGAGGACAACGAGGACATTTTGGTGAACGAGATCGACACGCTGGTCAAAGAGAAGACCAAGTTCCAGGATCAGAGCGAGCAACTGGCGTCGACGTGCGATGCACTTTATCGGGACAGCGACGCGAAAGCCCGGAGGTGCGCCCTGCTGTTGCAGGAAAAGGAGAGGGCCGTGAACGATCTCGAAGCCGAGCAACAAGCGCACGCCACAGACTTGGAGGAGTGGCAGCGCCGGGATGCTGCCAGCAGCGCCGAAATCACGAGGCTCTTGGCTGCGCTGGAGAAGCACAAGGAGGCCCCTTTTGTCAAGGAAAACGAGGCCTTCCGAGCCGAACTTGCAAAGGTTAGGAAGGAGAAGGCGAAGCTTCAGTCTGCTTACGACATTTGCCTGCGCGACAAGAACCAGGCCGAACGCGATCTGGACAGCGCCATTCGGGCTCTGAACGAATCGAAGCGCCGCGCAAAGGAGCTAGCCGTTTCGGTAGAGAGGAAAGAGCAAATGGCCGCGGAAGAGACCAACACCAAGCTCGATACTACGAGCGCCAAACTCGACGGCGCGGTGAAGCGGTGCCTGGATGCGGAGCAACAGCTGGAGGCGGTGCGACAGCAACTCGAGCGAGCCGAGGCGCGCAACGCCGCATACGAACAGAACCACGGCTTGACGGAGGTCGTGCGATACCAAAAACGACTCGAGGCGGACGTTCGGCGGCGGGACTTCGATCTGAAGCGCCTGACAAAGGCGCTGGGGCTCGAGCTGGAAAAGTACAGAGCGCTATCCAAGGCGTGCGATTGGCTCAAAGAAAAGGCAGGTGTGGGGCCAGATTTTGCTTTCGATGACCAGGAGGTCAAGGCGGCCCTGAAACGGGACGACAACCGCCTCCAGAGCGCCAACGCGGAGCTGACTCGACAACTCGATGTGCTTGAAGCCGAGCGCATCAAGCTGCTGTCGCAACTGAGAGATCGCGCTGCAGAAATAGGGGAGAAGGGCGTCCGGTTCCTCGGCCTGAGCGCCAACCAGGTTGCCCAGGTGATGGAATTTGCCAGCAACGTGAGGCAAGGCACGGTCGAGCTTCCCTTGGACGACCGCTCCAAGCAGCTGACGTCTGAGATTGCCACTCTCAAATCCGACAAAGAGGTGGACAGAGTCACGATTGAGAGGTTGGAGAGGGAAATCTTCTCTCTGTCCGAAGCGTCCAACGAGCCTCCTCACGGCGAGGCGTTCATCCTGGGACAGGCCCACCACGCGTTGGTGATTGAGAACCAAAAGCTACGAGAGGAGGTCAAGGTATTGAAGACGGAGAGCCCCAGCGATTTGGATGCGTCTACGCTGCCGCCAGATTTGAGGGACAAGGTCCAGCAATTGCTGGGCAGTGTCGCAATGCCCTCCTCGGCCAAACAAGCCCTTGCGTTGGTATTGGAGCGATACGAAAAGGCAACTCGGGAGGGTACTGCACTCAAAGAGGGAGGGAACGAGGCGCCTCCTTCTCAGCATGCCTCTGCCAATCAACGGAACGAAGAGCTGACAGCCACAGTCTCACACTTGGAGAAGTCCTTGCGAGACCTGCAAAACGAACGCGACGTGCTGTCGGCTCGACTTAGCGAACAGGTGGGAGGAGAGGTTGGCCGGGAGAGCGCGGCTTCTGAAGCTGCAAGGCTTGCCGTCAAGTGCAAATCGCTCGAGGAGGAGCTCAAAGCGGAAAAGGAGGGAAGGCGCAAGGCCCTGCAGGATTTGACCGAGGTCCGATTGCCCGTCCGCTCAGGAAGCCAACAGGTGCTAGCTGCTGATAAGCCTGAGGTCACGAGCATGGCCGATTCGCTTCGGCTGGCGCAGAGCCAACTGTCGGGCTACATGGACGACGTGGCCAAGCTCCGCAACACCATCTATGCCATGCAGGAGAGCCGCGTGGCCGAAGCCAAGGTCGCGGTGCAAATCTCGTGTCTGAACGACCTGCTAGAGTCGAAGAACCGAGCTTTGGAAGACGGCCGGAAGAAGTTGGCCACTGCCAAGCAGGTGAATCTCAAGCTGGCCCGGGAGAAGGGACCGCGCGAGCGCAAGTCCGATCGTTCGATCTCGACCGACTCCATCGATCGGTCTTTGATGAGGGCGGCTGGTGCGAACATTTCTGGGCAGCCGCCTGCCCGCAACAGCAGTTTGCAACAGCACCTCCAGGACGCGACGGCGCTCGTCTTTGAGAAGGAGCGCCAGATTGAAGAGCTGAAGGGTAAGCTCGCAGGAGCCGAGACGGAGGCGGAGAATATGAAAGCTGACATTGCCACTTTGGCATCCCGCCTGGCCGAGGCCGAGGCGTCGGTGGGCGCCATCGGCGCGTACCAGCAGCAGTGCGACGAGACGCAGAATGTGCTGGACAGCTCGAAGAAGGCACTCGCATCGTTGAAAGGCAAACTCAGCGCACTTGCCAACGACAGGGCGGCGAGGGACAACAAGATCGAGGAATTGAAGGAGAATCTGACGCGAGCGAACCGAGTGCTTTCGGTCCAAAGGCAGGGCCGGGCGCGCAGCGAGGCAAATTTGAAGGCCTCGAACGAGGAGGTGGCGCGGCTGAAGGAGGAGTTGAAGAAGGCGGAGGAGCAGATGACCGCACTCAAGAGAGAAAAGGTCGACGCTCAGAATGCCAAGCTTGTTGCAAATAGGAGAGCACGGATGTCCGCGACAAAGCTGAAAGATCTGACGGACGAGTGCCATAAGACCAACAGCGCCAAGACGCTGGAAGAGCTGGAGCAGCGCGTCGCCGTTTTGGACAAAACAGTCGCTGGTCTTGCTTCGACCAACAGCAAATTGCGAGGAGAGTTGGCTACCCTGCGTGCCAAAACGAAAGAGGTCGAAGAGGACACAACACCTCCACGGCATTTGGCTCGACCCGCCAGCCACCGCGGCAGCCTTTCGCGCCCCACGAGTGCAAGGTCCAAAACGCTGGAGGAGCAGGTGAAGGCTCTTCAAAAGTCACTTGCGAAAGAGAAGAAGCATGCCTCTGACGGCTCGGCCATCCTCGAGAGATACCAGAAGAGGATACAGAGTCTCGAGCGGGCATTGCAGCAGTCGGCTGGTCAGGGCACGGACGACGAAGTGGAACTGCTGCGCCGGCAGCTGAAATCAATCTCTAGCGAGAACAAGACTCTCAAGAACACGAAGAATGACCACCAGCTGAAGCAGTTGAAAGCCGAGAACGAAGTGCTGAGACAAGAGAACGAGCGCCTGTCGAAGATTGACCATCTCGATTTCTTTGAGGAGATTGTGAGTGATGGCTGCCTTTTGTTCTAACCAATTCATCACTTGTCTCATACGTTTTCCCCTGCAACGCATTGACCTTGACTCAGGAGGACCTGAAGTACAAGTATAACGAGGCAGTCCGGCAGATCAACCAGCTTACAGGATGCAAGTGAATAAATGGTTGGCAGGTTGTTGGCTAGACTTGTGGAATTAGAGATGTGATCTCAGTTTCAGTTGTCATCGGCAATTCTTCCCAATTCCGAAATCACCTCCATCTCGCCTGCGTTTCTATTCCTGGCGCATCGTGTCTTCATGCAAGCCGCTACCAGTCGTAACAAAGTAAAGGTGTTTGCTTCTCTAGTAAACGCTCGATTGGTGCCAGCAAGTGAAGAGTGTTTCTTCTCTATCTAGTGAAACAGCGTTCTCGTCACTTCTCGTTGCTCCATTCCGTTTATTGTACTTCGCTACTGAAATCCCTCCAAGTCCAGATCGTCCATAAACGTCGTCTTCTCGTGCGGGTGGTTCACAATCGACGTCGCATGGTCCGGATCGTACACCGGCACGTCCTTCTTCCACTGCGGAAACCACGAGAAGCCGCCCTTGGCGCTCTGCGCCGCAACATCCCAGCTGCTCACGAGCCCCACGAAGTGAGATTGGTTGGCGTCCACGACAATCACGTGGTGCGTCTTGTTCTCCTCCAATATCTTCGCCACCGCCTCGCGGTCGTCGTCGGGGGTGCAGCTCACGAGGCGCCGCTTGCCCATTATCTTTTGGCACGGCACGCTGTGATCGACGTTGGCCTTGTACGCGGCAAGGATGTCGGTTTTCGTGACGATGCCCACGGCGACGGGGGCTTTCTCAGTGCTGGGATCGTCTCGATTCTTGACGACGACCACCGCCCCAACGCGGTACGCCGTCATGAGATCAATCACTCTGAGAACGGAGTCCTCGGCGGTGGCCGTCACCACCTTTCCAGCCGGTATCATGAACTCTGACACGCGCATGATGCACTATTGTACGTCCTCCTCTCGGTCGTCTTTGCTTTCTATGCGTGCGCTTAGCTTGCACGTCCTTTTGTGGGGGCGGTCCGGCGGCCGGATCGAGAAGCCAAAGGGAGAGGAACCCGAAGCCCACAGATTAGTACTTCTGAGACACCATCTTTTGTATCTTTTGCAAATGCGCTGCACAGCATTAGCACAAATCCAAATGAGCCGCCCTCGCTCGCCCTCGCTCGCCCTCGGCGACTTTTTTGTGCAAACGGGCGCTCCCACGTCGTTCCCACGGTCGCTCCCACGTAATACTTATTCCTACGTTAATAATCGCGTAAAATCGCTGTCGCTCCCACGTCGTTCCCACAGAAAAGCGGATAG
>JALLAP010000750.1:0-10541 GCA_036939355.1 Thalassiosira profunda | reverse complement strand
AGTACACAAAATTGTTCATTTTTGCACGCGCGGCGTCACACAAAAAAATAAACCGTGGTATTTGACGTCGAGTTGCAATTTATTTCCACGAGGGGTGAGTATTTATCTTCGCGGAGTGAGTACCTAAATAAGGCCCACTTTACAGTGTTTATTACGTGTAGTACGTCGTCCTCCCCGGCTCCAGCTCAGGAGCTCCCCCCCGCGGTCGGTCCACACATCAACCGTCTCCATAGGAGGCCGGGCTGCGGCGATAAAGGCCCGAGGTGTGCGGCGGCTTGGAAGCGCGTGACGGGGGGCACCGGGCGGGCGCAGACGAAAACAATAGCAGCAGAGAGGATGGAGAATCAGAGGATGGAAGAGGAAGAGGAATGGACCACGTACGACGGTGGCGCGGTGCAGGAATGGCACCAGAGCGCCAGCCGCATCCGGGTGGCGTCGGATGTGGCAGTGATTCCAGTAGAGGCCTTTGTGGGCTGTCGCAATTTGAGAGTTGTGGATCTGAGCAACGTCACAACAATCTCTGATTTTGCATTCCGCGAATGTTCCTCGCTGGAACGTATTGTTTGGACCACTGCATCCACAGTTGAGATTGGCAAGCAAGCATTTCGGCACTGCGCGAAATTGGAGGAAATCGATATCAGTAACACAACAAAGATTGGAGAGGGAGCATTCTTTGACTGCGTTTCACTGAAGCGCGTGGCCATCCCGTCATCTGTCGTCGAGGTGGAAGGGTCTGCATTCTATTGTTGCAAGAAGTTGACAGAAGTGGGGCTCGGTGAGGGAATACAACGCCTGGGAAGGCAGGCATTCTCCAATTGCGGAGCCTTGGTTCGGATCACTATTCCGACGTCTGTCACCGACATGGAACTTGGGGCATTTGCTCATTGCTCCCGGTTAAGTCATGTGGAGCTCCGGGAGGGACTGCAGCGTATGGGAGGCCATGCGTTTCAAGATTGTTATTCGCTGTCCCACATCAGCATCCCCTCAACGGCGCTGAGAGTTGAAGAATGTGCGTTTGATCGTTGCCGTCGGTTAGGGTCCGCGGTGCTTCACGAGGGCTTGAAGCGGATCGAAGAGTTGGCATTTCGAGATTGCCATTTATTGGAGCACATCGTCGTTCCCTCCTCTGTCAAGTCTGTTGGCAAAGCGGCATTTCAGGATTGTAGGAATCTGACTGAGGTGACTCTGCGCGAGGGGTTCCATGTTATCGAACTTGGTGCATTCGGCAACTGTCCCAAGTTGGAACACATCAACATTCCACCCGCGGCCTTTGTGGTTGAATTTCCTCTTTCCCGCTGTCAGTTGATGAGAACAGTAATGCCTGCCACTCAAAGGAGGAAGTTGGTCATCTCAAAATGGATGCAATACAGGAGCCCAACTCAATTGGAGGAAGCTGAAGCAAAGGTGAATGAAATTCTCGGCAGCGACGATCTCTATGTGGCTGAACAGATTCAGCGCATCCAACAGTGGTGTGCATATTACTATCGGTTGGATGTGGCGACGATGCTCGAGCTTGCCATTTGGAGATGCAACATGAACGGCAATGAGCAGGATGCAGAGGCAAGAAAGGCAAGGCGTCAATACTGCGGTGGCGATATGAACGTCATCATTCCGTGCGTCTTGCCGTTTTTGGAGGGGTAGGATTCTCGGCCGGAACCGAGTGTATCTCAACTCTTGTCTGCAAACAAAGCGAGTAGGCACTCGTGGGAATAGCACGATTGCGATAACGCTTCCTTAGCACTGATGAGAATGCGGCAACATCTGATTAGCTGATTGCAAATGTTAAGCCGCGATACTTCCTGTTTCTTTCCATCTATTATTGGCAGTCGGCTTCCATTCCATTTTCAAAAGGACGTTTCTACGCCATCGATCGATGCAAGTAGCCCATGAAGGTGTTCAACCCCAATCGCTCGAGCGAATCCTCCTTCCGATTGACCACCCAGCTCCCCTCCCGTTTCAACTCGGCCTTCAATTCTTTGTACTCCGCATCGTTCATCAGCGGCTCCCCTCGTTTGCTGGCCGCCACGGCGCTCACGAATTGGGCCTCCCGCGCGGACATGGTGGCAACCGAGCTCCCCTCCCACGTGAGATTTTCGTGGAGTTCGTCGTACAGGTCATTGTTCAGCAATGGCTTGCCCGTGGAGTAGTAGCTATGCAGAGAATCAAAGTAAATCAATTCTTTGACGACGATATCCCCGGCCTCCTTCCAGTAGCTGTTTTTGAAGATGCTCTTGACGAAATCATCTTCGTCGATCGCCTCGGGAGAGTTGTTAGCGTGGCCGAGCAAGTCCGCCAAAATGGCCTCTTCCTCCTTCGCCAACTCCGCGGGCGTCACGGGGGGCAAAATCGAATGCAAAACCTCTTTCACGTCCTCTTTCGTCGCCACCTTGTGCCCGTGCGACGCCGCCACGGACTTGTACTTGGCGTGAATGTACGCCTCGGCGACCGGGACCATGTCCTCGTCGTCCTCGAAGAGGTCGGAGGAGAAGATGCCCTCGGGGTCGAGGGCGGCGAGGGGCGACGATGGGCGGGCGTTGATGCATCGGATTGAGGAGGGCGAAGATGGGAGGACGAAGGCGCCGGCTGGGGCGGCGGCGAGGAGGGCGGAGAGCGGGCGGGTGGCTTTCATCGTTGGCGTCGGGAGAGCGAGGAAGGTATGGGCGGCGAAGGGGCGGGTGATTGAGTTTGAGCCGAGGAAGGTGTCAGGCGGAAAAAGATCGCTTCGAGTAGATTCTAGTTGCAAAAGATACCTTTGCAACTCTGACTTGAGCACAACACCTTTGACTTTGGGAAGTCGTCCCTCGGCCTCTGCGCTGCGCCACGTATCATGTGCAAGTTGTGTAAATAAGTAGAACTCAATTGGCCGTGAATCTACACATCAAAAAACGGCAGACTGCCGGAATGATGACGTTCATATCATTGCCGCAGTTTCGACGGCTTGCCAATCTCGCCTCGGCATCCTGCTCATTGTCGTCCACGTTGCTTCGCCAAATTGCGAGCTCGAGCATCGTCGTCACGTCACTCACAAATATACCAAGACTCCCGGGATGATAATATTCATGTCGTTGCCGCAACCTCTGCGTTTCCTTTGCCGAGCTTCAACATCCAATCGCTGCCTTTTTGCGCCACGAAAGATATAGGACGCGACCGACGCCAGGATTCCCCCCGCCGCGGCCTGATCATTGCTATCCATGTTGCATCTCCAAATTGCAAGCTCGAGCATCGTCGTCACGTCCAACAGGTCGTAGTAGGCGAACCAGCTGCGGATGGATTCAATCTTCTCTTCCTCTGTCTGCCGAGGCCGGTTGAGGATTTCGTTCACTTTTGTTTCGGCCTGTTCGATCTGGTGTGGGGTCCTGTACTGCGTCCACTTGGATATCACAAGAGTCTTCCTGTCAGTAGGAGGCATTGTTGATCTCATCAACTGGCAGCTGGAACGCTCGATGTCAACCACCAAGGCCACGGGAGGAATGTTGATGTGTTGCAAAGGGCAGCCGTCGAATGCTTCAGAACCAATATCGTGAAGCCCCTCACGCAGAGTCAACTCTGCGAGGTTGCGACACTCCCCAAATGCATTGCTGCCGATCGATTTGACAGAGGAAGGGATAGTAATGCGCTCCAACGTGCGGCAACTCTTGAACGTTCTCCACCCAATCGTCTGAAGCCCCTCCTTCAGCCGCACGTCTTCCAAACTGCTGCAATTGAAAAATGCATAGCTTTTGACCTGCAACGTTGTCGAGGGGATGATGATCCCAGCCAGCGATTTGCAATCTCGGAATGCATTTGTTCCGATACACTGCAATCCCTCATTTAGCTCCGCCTCTGACAAACTGTTGCAATCTGAAAATGCGAGTTCTCCAATATCGGTGACAGATGCTGGAATAGAGATCCGAACCAAAGCGCTGCAACCGCGGAATGCCTCCGTTCCAATGCGTTGGACCCCTTCACCAAATTCCAACTTTGCCAAACTCCTGCAATCTTCAAATGCAGACTCTTCCACTTCGACGACAGATGCCGGGATGGTCACGCGCTTCAGCGAATAGCAACCACGGAACGCATCCGTCGAGATGGTTGTCACATTGTTGAGATCGATCTCCCCCAATCTATCGCAGCGCGCAAATGCACACTCGGCAATCTCAACTGCAGGGGCGGTGGTCCAAATTACGCGTTCCAGCGAATTGCAACCACCGAATGCACGATCAGAGATGGTTGCCACGTTGCTCAGATCCACCGCCATCAAATCTTGACACCCCAAGAAGGCCTCTTCTGGTATTGCAGCGACGTCGGACGCCACACGTATCCGGCTGGCATTCCAGTGCCGTTCCTGCACCTCGCCACCTTCGTATCCGGTCCACTCCTCCTCCATCGTGAATCGATGAACAAGAGACCAATTTTCCGGCGCTTGGTCCGCCGCCGCACCGCCGTCGCGCACTTCAGGGCCTACCGCCAGCCCGACAGATGGGGCCAGCGAGCGGCCGCACACGGAGAGGAGGAGGAGGCGGCGCCCCTTGCTTTGTTGGGGGTTATTGGCTGGGGAGCGGGGGAAGTGGCGGAGTTACGACGTACAAACCGTCGTATGTAGGTAACCGCTTCCGCCGCAACTTCCGGAACAACAGTCTTCCCGCGCCGCCCTAGAGTAGATACTGCGCCCTGCGCCGCCCCCGCCCCTCCGCAACAACAGCAGATTGGCGCGCCGGCGTCTTCGCCGCAAAACGGCGGTGGGCCCGGCAAATGCTAGATAGCGTCGGTGCATTGCAAATTTGCAATCGGTGCACATACCAATCAAGTGCATCCCACACAGCTCGCGCACGATGGGCTCCATCCAAGCACAAACCTACTTCCTCGAGCGCCAGCTCTCCATCCACCAGAACCTCGCCAAGCTGCAATCCAATGGCGGCGGCGGCAAAAATAGCAACAGAGATGGCGGGGGCGTCTCGTCCCCGAGCCCTCCCGCGCCGGGCATGATGCGCAGCCGGTCGAGCAAGGGGAGCAACCTCAGCTCGTCCAATTTGAGCGCGGTCAGCCTCCACCGAACGTCGTCGGTCAATTCCATCGAATTTGCCTCGCGGCGGCCGCTACTCAGTGGGTCAAATCGGAGGGAGAGCGATTACGGGGCGTCGTCGTCGCTGGACAACAATCAGTATCCGAGGGACGCGCAGACGATTCGATTTCAGGTGATCGTGTGGAACATTGGCGTGTTGGGTGAGTGCTATCTTATTGAGAGCGCGGGGATTAATGCATCTCATTGCAATTCACACACATCTAATTTCCATTCATATGATATGCAGATGTCGTTACAGCTTCGGTGCCGATGACGTTCCGTGTTACACTATTTTGGAACGACATCACGGAACAGGACGCCAACGGGGAGTACCTGTGCTACGACGACGCCTGCTCCATGACCTCGGCCGGATCCGTAAACGTGTGGAAAATGCACAGCCGCAACAAAGCCTTTCTGCAGGAGCTGAAGGACGTGCCGCAGCGAGTCATCGACGTCCCGCCGCTGGCCATACTGAACTGCTCGACGTTCGAGACCATCGGGAATGCGGAGGTGGACATGCTGCGGGAATCGACCCGGTTGATGCGATGGAGTTGCATGTACCGCGCGACGTTGATCCAGGAGGATTTACGGGTGGACCAATTCCCGCACGATGCGCACGATCTGTCCCTCAAATTAGGCATACTCTCGCATCGGAGCAAGGGGAAGCAGTGGGATCGGCGGCTCTGGAAGCTGGCGCTGGCGACGAAGGACGACGCGCAGAGCTGCACCCGCGTCCCGTACGGCCTCATCGTGGACCAGGCGCGGCTGCCAGGCTTTTCGTTCAACAAGGACCGCGGATTGGACTTTCAGTTCTGCCCCCTCGATCACGGAGCGTTCGACAGCCACGCCGAAAAGTCTCGCGAGGAGTGCCTGAAGGTGTCGCTGAACGTTCTCCGGGAGAGCGGCTACTATGACCACAACATCGTCCCTTTGTTGGCGCTGATGAACATCGTGGCCGTGTCGGTATTGACCTTCAAGGACAGCGAATTCTTCTACCGGGCCTTGATCACGCTAAACATTGCATTCGTCGCCATGGGCATGCGCATGACTCTGGACGGGCACCTTCCCAGCGTCGGCTACGAAATCCGGATACAACGCTTGCTCAACGAGTACTTTGTGGTGCTGATGGGCCTCGTGTTGGAGGCCATGTTTGTGTACGTTTTGAACGTGGATTTCGGGGTACCGTCGAGGGTGACCAAGCATTTGGATTGGTTCACGGGCATCTTGGCGGTGGCGCACAATGTGTTAACTGTTTGGAGATACTACGGATCGAAACGGAGGGCGCGGCAGCGACTCGAACGAATCGACGGCCCGATGCCGAGCATACACGAAAATTATGCAAAGGTGCTCGTGTAGCGATAAGACGACGCGGTTGATGATTGATGGCTGAATGTATCTAGGGTGTTATGTAAAGCTGCAACCCAGAGACTCGATCAGTTGATAGTCAGCTTTCCTGAGACTTTTGTCAGCACCCCCCATGTCTTGTCCGGAGGATCGAGCAGAAGTCGTCAGAAGAAGATGGCTCTTCTCGGGTTACCTACCATATCGTACGGTAGTTTCTCGTTGTGTCTCAAAACGCGCGTCAAAGCCCCCGCGCTGCTTCCCGCGCCGCGCAGCTTCTCATGGCCCCCAAGCCGTCACTTTTGGCCGCCGTGCTTCTCATGAAGAGGATGAGGACGAAATTGAACCACAACGTGAAGACCTCATTCGCTGCATTCAACTTGATCGCCGCAGTTGGACGCGGCGTCGATCTGAACGGGGTGAGCGCACATATCTTATGCACATCATCCTAATATGTTGATTGATGCGGACGATTTGCATATGGTTCTCATCGTGATATCGTCGTTTAGATCGCCGGCACGAGCGCCCACGGCAACAGCAACCTCTTCCTCCCCGAGGACCGCCCGGCATCGTCCACGGTCCTCAAGGGCAAGGGACTGCTCCGGGCCGGCGTCAACAACATCAACGCCGAGAAATTGCAATGCAATCCCCGGTCAAGCTGCCGCATCAGCATCGTCGACCAAGGGGCGAACATCGACGTCGAGCTCGAACCGCACAGCATTCGGGCTCTGGGCTACCGTCTCCTCGCCCAGGTCGAAGATGGCAAGCTGGTCAACATGCCTCCCGGTCCCGAGAATATCTTCCGCGGCAAAGTCATTGGATATCCAGATACCGCGGTCGCCGCATCGATCACGGCCTCGGGCGTCTCGATGCAGATCCTCAAGCCTGATGGCGATGACTTATTCGTCGAGCCCGTCGACGCAACCGATGCCGAAGTCGAGGGAGATCACGTTGTGTATCACACTGAGGACGTGATGTCCTCCGACGAAGCATCATGTGTTGTGGAGGATGTGCCCTCCGACGAGCACGAATTCGGAGATCATCACCACAATCATCTCCGCCACTTGCACGAGGATCCCAAGCATGAGACCGCCGAGAGGAAGTTGGACCACTCCGGCCTGCATGACGGGCCCAAAAGGGCCGAACTTGCTGCTGATGCTGACTATGAATACTATGTGGCTCTCGGAAGCGATGTCAACGCTGCCCAGGATCGAATCGAATATATCTTCAATGCCATGAATGTACGATACGAACGAGACGTGGGCATCACCCACGAAATCACCAGAATCATCGTCCGGACAACATCGAACGACCCGTATGGCTCTCCCAATGTTTGCTCCGATCTAATGAAGCAAATGAAGGATCACTGGAACGGCAACCACCACGATATCGAGCGTAGTGCGGCCCAGTGAGTTTTGCAGTATCCGTGCATTGGTACACATTTACTTAGGATTCCTTTTGTTCTAACTCATAATACCACTTTTGCTCAAAAAGGCTCTTCACCACCAAAAACCTGGGCGGCGCGGGCGGATGTGCCTGGCGCTCTGCCATCTGCGACTCCTTCAACGCAGGGCCCACTAATGGGTGGGGATACAGCGTTGTCAAGCACCTTAGCAATGATAGTTTCATGACCATGCTCTCGGCGCATGAGCTTGGCCACACCTGGAGCGCACATCACTGCAACTGCCCCGACCATACAATGGCGGGCACAACCTCAGGCGCCACCCAGTTTCATCCGAACTACACCATTCCTACCATCACACATCGTCGCGATTGGGTCCCTGATTACGCGCCTGGATGTCTGGAAGACGTGGAGTGCACCAACGACTCACATTGCGGCGTTGGGCTAGCGTGCGAGCGGAATTATGAATGTGGCACTTGTGGCAACGGAATCTGCGACCCGGTCGAAGATTGCATTACGTGTCCCGATGACTGCGTTTTTGCGGTATGCGGAAATGGCGAGTGCGAAGCGGGCGATGGTGAAGACTGCGTGAGCTGCCCCGATGATTGCAATGGGAAGCAGAATGGTTCTCCTAGCGATCGTTTTTGCTGTGGAGATGGCGACGGCTGTTCAAATTCGGGGTGCAGGGAGGCCCCGTACGAATGCCTTGATACCCCTGTCACTAGCAGAGCAGAATACTGCTGTGGAGATGGCACATGCGAAGGAGATGAAGATCTCGTGAATTGCGCTGTCGACTGTGCTTCTTGTGGTAACAATGTCGTCGACACCGGCGAGGCCTGTGACGGGACTGATCTTGGTGGCCAGACGTGTGCGGATTATGGATGCTCCGACGGCAACCTCGCGTGTGTCAGCGGCTGCAGCGATTTCGACACGAGCGGGTGCACTGGATGTCCAGTCTCAGCTTGCTCAGCTGCGAATTGTGCCGTGTGCGTCGGAGGAGGGGCCTGTAGGGAAGCTGGATGCACATGGGACCAAGGAGTCTGTTCGTAGCTGGCTAGGCATCCACTATTCACAAAAGATATGTTGTCAAAGCATTAGGATAAAGCAAAACACAAGACACGGGTTGCCATCTAACTTAAACAAGCAATAGTGAGAATGCATCTTTGCAAAACAACTGCATATGAAGGTTGTAGGTTGATGAGCCCGTAGGTCCAAGACTTTTCCTCCCGCGCCTCACCCCTCCGATTCAATTTGCCGCTTGCTAGCAGAGTCGGAGTTCGGCATCGTCGCATCGCAGAGTATAAGGGAAACGTGCATCTCTCGGGCAATGTATTAGGACTGCCACTCTCATCGCCAGGAAAGCGCGATCCGCTCTAGAGCGTTGCACTCCGCCCTGCAGCGTACGCCAGCCCGTATCCCCAGTGCCCGACTACACTGCTAGAGTCGGTGACCGGGGACGCTTCGGAGAAGCTCACTTGCAAAAAATGCTGTCCAATCCGAGGTGGCGCGGAGCCGGGCTGCGCACAGCTCGAGACACTAACCCTGCAATCGTAGACACGACCGACGCACGGACGCGGCGAACGTGCCACGAATGCCGAAGTGGCCTCCGCCACACGCGGCATGCAGTCTTCGATGAGAGAGGGGCCGCTTCAGCCGGGGGGGAGTGCTGCTTGCCCGCCGGCGAGGCGGTAGGGCGGTTGAGAGGCAGGAGAGAGGCGTTTTGGCTTCAAAATGTACTGATTCCTCCGTATTTCTACGCAATCAGCCAAAAAGTTGGACCGGCTTTTCGAGCGCTGCTTCCCGCCCACAACCCACAACCACTCGAAGCTACATAAGGAGCCAAGATGCCGTTGTGAGAAGCGGACGAGCGGCGCCCATAAGCAGCGCAGGTGAAGCATGAAGGCAAACTTGATCGCTTTGGTCGCCGCGGTCGGCGTTGATCCGAATGGGGTGAGCACACATCTTATGCACATAAATATTGTTTGCATGGATTTGCAAATGACGCGGTATCCTCCTCATTCTCTCTTCGGCTTCCTCGTCCAGATCGTCGGCGCGCATGCCAAAGGCCGGCCGCCCAACCTCTTCCACCCCCAGGACCGCGCGGCGCCGCCAGCGGTCCTCAAGGGCAAGGGCCTGCTCCGCGCTGGCATCAACAACATCAACGTCGAGAAATTGCCATGCAAGAATCCGCACTCGTCCTCGCCCTGCCGCATGAAAATCGTCGACGGCGACGAAGAACTGGACGTCGCGCTCGAGCCGCACAGCGTGCGCGGCAAGGGCTTTAAGGTTTTGGTGCAGGGCGACGATGGCGAGTTGGCGGAGTCGACTCTGGGCGAGGCGAATACGTACCGCGGCAGAGTCACGGGAGTGGAGGGCAGTGCCGTCGCCGCATCGATCACGGCCGCGGGCGTGTTGATGGAGATCTTCATGCCGGATGGACAGACGGTGGTCGTCGAGCCCGCCGTCGACGGACTCAAAGGAGATCACGTCGTTTATCACTCTGAGGATGTCGAACCAACCCCTGAGAAGATGTGCGGCGCGATGTCCTTGGATGAGAATTCGTTGGAGCGGCGCTCGCTCGAGGAGGAGGCGGAGGCTGATAAGGACGAAGGCCATCGGCATCTGCGCAAGCACCTCGATCTGCATTCATTTTCTGGGCACGAACAGGACGACCACCACCACCCCCGCCAGTTGCACGGCAGCACCGAGCAAAGAAAGCTGCAGGGAGGAGTGCGTGTTGCTCAGCTGGCAATCGAT
>JALLAP010000749.1:0-10542 GCA_036939355.1 Thalassiosira profunda | reverse complement strand
AGGCCTTTTATCAGTTTCAGTGGCGGCCGCGCGAGACGCTCTCGACGAAGGAGGAAATTGCCGAGATATCGAAGAATATCAAGAAGTACGAGAAGCAGTTCACGGCGTTCGACGAGGCGAAAAAGCGAAAGATGCGGCTTCAAGAGACAAAGGGGAAGCGGAAGAGCAGGGCCGTGTTCCGCGCGACGATGGCGAGGCTGAAGGAGTGGCGGGCGCGGCAGAAGCAGGAGAGGATGGAGTTGATGGGTGGATACGACAGCGAGGACGAGGGCAACTTCACCACGAAGGAGGTTGTCATCGAGACGGTCCTCAACACGAAGGAGGAGCTCGTGTACTAGGCTGGCATCTTTTGTACCTAAAGACATCCATGAATCGAATTGCCCAATGAACTGCAACGCCTTAAACCACTTGTTATTTGGCAAAGGGCATTGGTTAGCAGGTTTTCGCGTTCTTCGGCGACCTACCCGATTTAGTCGGAGTTGTGAACCCGTCAGAAGCCAGCGGCTCGCTCTGAACGGAAGGGGTCGGAGTGGGAGCATTTCCATCTTCGTTCAGTATCAGATGAGGGATTCCCCTGCCGGATCTCTCCTCGTTCAGCCTCTGCTCCATTCGCAAGGAGGCAACGGCTTGCTCCAGCTGAGAACAGCGCTGTTGCAGCGAGGCGTGCTCATTTTGGAGACTGTTCAGCTTCTTGCTCTTATCAGCAAGCTCCTTCGCCATTTGTTCTTCCTCCCTGAGATTGTTCTCGGATTCAAGCTGAGGCGAATCGATTTGGGCGAAGGTGACTTGTTTGCCATTGCTTGGGCGATCGCCCTTTTGGCTGAGCCCTGATACTGCTTCCGTGGACTGCTTGACACTATCGGTCCGTTTCTTTGCTTTGGATCTGCGAGAGAGACCCAAAAGAAACACTAGCAGCGTTGCAGCACACCCAAGCAGAGCCACTGGGTCTCCCGGAATTGTGGATTGAAGCACTGGCCCGACTTTTGGAAAGGATGAAAGCAGATTGGTCATCCTCCTGTAAGCTCGTGATCCTCGCCCACCGGGCCTTATCTCTGACAAGAACGCTGCCCTCTCGAGATTAGCGAGGCGCTGGTCCACGCTTGTCTGCATCGAGTCCAAATCCTTGGCCACATCCCATAAGACTGATTCATAGCACGCCTTCAGCGCAGATATGTATTGGTCAACCTGAGTCTGCGTGGTCTGGACAGACTTGATTTCGTGGGTAATCTTGGCGAAAATGGGCTCGATCTTTGTTCCGCCGCCACTGCCCACTGAACCTCCAGCGCTGGCAAGAATGCCCTTCGACTTGAATGCCTGATAATCTAAATCTTTCAGGCATTGTGCATGGGGAAAGCGGCGAGATAGCTTCGCGTAAAGCTCGCTTGAGGATATTTCAACGCTGTCTTTGCCGTCCTTCCCTGCGAGCGTGATTGTTCCCCGGCGCAGTAGATCGCGACCAGTGGTAGCAGTAGTAGATTTGGAGGCTTCTTTTGGCGACGCAGCCTTCTTTTCGGATGAGGTCTTCACAGTAGCTTTGGAGTCTTCCTTTGGCGCCGCAGTCTTTTTCTTTGGTGTGGTGGTCACCGTAGTATCAGTTGTGCTGCTTCCCTTTGAGGGAGCAACTTCCATTTTCGGCTTGTCTGCATAGTCTTTTGTTGTTGTCGAGGTGACATTTTCAATGGCCTTGGATGAAGTCTCTGCGATAGTTTCAGCTGTTGCAGCGCCTTCTTTGCTCGCTGCCACTGATTTGTTCTCGGCCTCTCCTTCTGCCACCGCACTGCTGATTTGTTCAACCCCAGTGCCATTGTCGCCTGTGTCAGTTTCGTTCGTTGTCGGAGAGACCACAGTTCTGTGAATGGCTCCCTTGACGTTTGCTAGAGCGCCGGTTGTAGCATTCTTGATTGCTCCAGATGCATCAGCCACTGCTGCCTTTACCACATCTGTCACTGCAGCGATGGACGAATCGTTTCGCGGGAGCTCCAGGTCGCTCTCCTCAACTACATGCTCTTGCACCAAAGTATCGTGTTCATCCGAGTCACTGATATCATCTGATGCAGTACGTTGGACCTCAGAATGTGCACCATGCTGACCCGAATCCTCGCCTGAGACTGTGTCAGTTGCTGTATCTTCATCTGCGCCAACCACATCTTGGCCTTCCTCTACAGAAAGGACTTGGCCGGCATCACCATTTTCTTCCTGAGATTTGCTATCAGTTGAACAGTTTGTTGCCTCCTCGTTGACACCCGCCTCGACTGTTTCTTTTGTCTCCGCTGATTTGTTCGCATCATCTTGCTGAGACTCGTTCGGGTCTAGCGATTCGTCGCTCATTTCAACGGGCAGTGGAGCTGCTTCTTCACTTTCTGTACCTTTGCCATCGACAGGAGACGCAGCCCCATTTTGCTGATCAGGAGACTCCTCATCATTGGCCTCTCCTTCGACGACAGCACCTTCCCCTGCTGAGCTTTCAGCCTCATCTTCAGCATTTTCTGACACAGCTCCACCTTCCTCCTCCGTCTCTTCCGAATATGTGTGCTCTTCTTCCTCAGCCTCGCTACGTTCGCCGTCCTCCACCTCCCCTCCCTCACCAACCGTCTCGTGTTCCTCTGCCTCTCCTTCCTCCTGCTCCTTCTTCTCGTTCTCGATCCACTGCTCGTGAAATCCCTGCAGCATCGTGCTCCCGTGGACCTTGAGCTGGCTCAGCGTGCAGTAGTGCTCGCTGCCGTAATGACTCAGGAAGCGGAACTTGAGGTACCGCGCCCACGCCGGCTCCTCCAACTCGAACGACTGCTCCCCGCTCCGCGATTGGGCCTCGTACGTCCCGATGCTCGTCCAATATTCCTCGCTCGGGGCGGGATATTCCTGGCTCGCCAAGACTTCGAATTCCCGCACCCGGCTCGAGTACCGTTCGTAGTTCGACAGCTTGATCTGCTTCACGAGAATGTCCTCCGACAGGCCGACGACGACGTACTTCTTGTCCTCGCAGGGCGCGATGGAGTATTTGTCCTTGTCGCCGGTGAGGAGGTTGGACGCCCCCTTGAGGGAGGATGATTGTTCGAGGACCTGCGCCCCCGCCTGTTTACTCGCGTAGTCAACGAGCTTCACGGATGGAGTGTCGTCTTCTATAACCGGAGCATCGCCTTCATCCGCTTTCTTTTCGCCACTGGTGCTGTCCGATTCCGGGGATTGTTCCGTTTCGGTCTCGTTTCCGGTTGCATCCGCATCATCGGTCTCCGCAGATCTATCATCTACTCCTGCTATAGCTTCCCCACCACCTTCACTCGACAGAGGCCCTCCCTCCGCAGCATCAGTGTTCTCAGTTCCAGCTGCAGCATCGGAATCCGACATTGAGCCATCCTCCCCAGTCTTTTCTCCCTCGCCATCATTTTCATTGGCAGTTGTTTCGGCTCCATTTTCAGTGTCGGCCTTCACCTGTTTGGGCTTCGACGGCAGAATGATGGGATCGTCCCCAAATCCGGGCAGGATGACGACCTTCTCTCTCTCCTCTCCTGCCGACACTGTGGCGCCTCCCCCGCTGCCATTCGCGTCAGCGACAGTGTCGGGAGCTTCCCCCGCCTCCTCGCCAGGGCTGCCGCCGGCATCCGCCTCCATAACCCCGCACCCGCCGAGGGAATCCTCGGACAATTCGCCGCAGCTCGTCCCCTCCGCGGCCTCGTCGGGGGATGCGGGCTCCTCCGCCCGATGGTCCCCTTCAGTTGTCGTGGATTCTGAGTCGACTGTTCCCTCGGTCACGTCCACATCACGTGCGCTTTCCTCCACTGCCCCACCGCCGCCGCCGTCGGCGGCCGGCATATTCTTCCCGTCGGAGGGGCCGCCCTCCGCCTCCCCGCTAACTTTGTCGTCGTCGGCCATGGCTTGGCTGCTCGACGCGGCGGCCTCGCCGTCAATTCTGTGACGCACGACGCACGGCTCCAACCTGCTCCAACGCTTGCTGGTCACACTTGCCACTTGCAAAAAAGTGGCTGGCCAAACACCAACACTATCCGCCTCCCTCCCGGCCTCCCGCCCCCCCGGCCGTCCTCCCGAGTCCGCCGCCAGCAGACGCAAGCAGGGCCATTGGTGTCCAGGAGGGCGATAGGACCGCTAGAGGGGTGCGGGCCAAAGGCGGGATACTCGCAGACACAAAACATGTCATCGAACGGCGAAGGAGGCGCTGCAGCATCTGCAACACCTAGCAACGAGGCTGCAACAACTCTCGATGGCGCACCCACTGCCACTGCACTCAATGGCTCCGCCAAACCCGCCGCAGCGCCGCGGGCCAAAATCGCCATCTCCCTCAAGAAGAAATCCAAGCCCAAAAAGGCGGGCGGCCCGAAAGCGCCCGGGGCTCTGGTCAAAGCGTCGTCGCTCCTGGCGGAGGAGTACGGCACCATCGCCGAGGAGGCGGCGGTCCTCTCCCAACGGCGGAAGGAGGAGGGGACGGTATTGGTAATCCCGTGCAAGCAAAGTCAAGATGTGGAGGAGAAGCGGAAGCGGCCTTTGTTGGCGGGGAGGCTGGCGCTGTTGAGGAAGGGCGGGGAGGCTGGGGAGACTGGGGAGGCCGATGATGGTGCAGGGCACACAGATGGTGCAGGTGATAATGGTGCAGCTACTGGACCTGCCACAACAGATGCCAAAGAAACAACAACTGTCAAAGACGACAACAATACAATGGAGGACGACGAGGCAATGCAAGAACTGATCCAATCCGCCAACCAAAAAGATGGCGACGGCAACGGAACCACCCACAGTGGGCGGGGATTGGTCATCGCTGCACCTGCCCAGAACAGCCTGACGACGCAGCCACGCACCAACAACGATGCCCACGAGGGACGTGCATTGAACGACGAAGAAGTGTTCCAGCAGGAGCTCTCCCATCACGCCGCCGACGTCGCCCCCACCTCCAACGTGTACGCCAACGTGGCCATTGCCGATTTCGGAAGTGCGCTGCTGCGGGGGATGGGATGGATGGGCGGCGCCACCGACAACAAGAAGGATGGGCCCGAGGAGAAGATAAAACAGCGTCCGCATCGATTGGGATTGGGGGCGACGCCGGTGCCCCTCCCATCAGCAGGGTCGTCGAAGGCATCGAGCGGGGGGATCCACCGCCGGGCGCGGCGGCCGGACGAGGTGAGGCGAGATGAGGAAAGGCAGAAGCAGCAGGAGGAGGCGGAAAAGAGGGCGGAGGAGAAGAAACGGTTGGACGTGCAGGTCACCTTGCAGAATGGCAGTGTGGTGCACGTTGTGGATCGAGGGGAAGGCGGCAATGGCGGCAATGAGAGGAAGAAACGAGCGCTGGTCGTTCAGACGACAGGTGTCCCGGGGCTCAATCGAATACTGGTGCAAATGGAGGGAGCGTCGGAGAAAACGTCCGTGGCCAAGGGCAGCGTTGCACTTTGTTCGTGGGAGGAGCTGGAGGCGACCCCGTTTGCGAAGCGGCCGCTCAAAGACGGCGGCCCCAAAAATGGAGCGCGCGAAGCAAAGCAAAAGTCAGAGAGTCGACGCGACAGTGATCGTGACAATAGAGATGACAGACGACGAGACGGCAGAGAACGAGACCGACGCGATTATTCGGACGATGACAGTCGACGTCGCTCTGAGAGTCGCAAACGAAAGAAGAGGGATCGCCGAGACCGCTGCAGAAGTCGAAGTGAAAGCAGAGAACGAACAAACAGACGAAAGGATCGGTCGCGTCGCAGCAGAAGCCGGAGCGGCAGCCGAGAAAGGCAGAGGAGAAAAAAGGACTCCGATAGACGACGACGAGATCGCAGCCGCAGTCCCGACGAACGATCCAAGTCCAAGCGATCGAAACACCACCATCCGCAACCGCAGTTGCACTGGCTCATACCCAACATCCGCGTCCGCCTCGTCTCCAAAAAGATGCCCCGGTACCACCTCCAAAAGGGTATCGTGCAGGACGTCCTCGCCCAAACGCAACAAACCAGCGGGCCGAAGGCAGTGTTGCTCATGGAGGACGGGCAGGTGCTCGACAAAGTGCCTGAGCGATACTTGGAAACGGCCCTGCCCCGGACGGGCGGCAATGTCATCATTTTGGAGGGTCGCGAGAAACAGCATCGGTGGAAGAAGGGGCGATTGTTGGAGAAGCAGTCGTCGGAGGGGTGCGGCGTCGTGCAGCTGGAGGAGGATTTGGAGGTGGTGAAGGTGGACTTGGATGGGCTGGCCGAGTGGTGCGGGCGGGGCGTGGACGAGTAGAGAAACGACAACATCAACTCTCTCAGAGCACGACTGCATTTCCACTGTGCATCAACTGCTCATTCAATAGCGCAATAATCCCCTTGCTGCAAAGCTTGGACTATTGGCGGGTGTTTTTGCTCTTCAAAGTCTCCTGTCAAGTTAGTCACTTTGTGTTGAGATGGAGACCTTCGCATGGGAAGTTTTGCTTGCGCCCGGCGCCCGAGAGCTCCCCCCCTCGCCCCCCCCCGCTGCACGATCGCCCGGCCGGCTCACCTGGCGAATCGACCGCGTGTCCCACGGCGGAGCATCGCACCCTCTGCTTGACGCTTAGGGCGGAGGGGGGGCTGAGGGGTGCGTGAAACCGGCGCTGATATTGCAAACGGAGCCCGCGGGTGAGAGGGTGAGAGATTCGATGAGAGTGAGGGCCGGTGTGCGCGAAGAGAGGGTTGCCGAGCCGCCTCGGCTGCTGCGTTTCCGATGGGCGCAGCTCTACCGTCAGGGTTGTCTGCCACATTCTTGTGCCCTCTTTCCCGGCGCAAAGGTGGGCTGTTTGTCGCTGATACGTGTGGTATCCTGGGGTATCCTGACCCCTGCTTTGCTTCGACATATCGTTGAACCAGTAACAGGATGAAGATAGCAGATCTTTGCAAAAGGGAGCGTGAAGAGTGATATTGATGATGTCGGGCATACGCCATACGATCATTCTCGCCCTTACGCATTGTCTTCATCCCTAGCAGAAAATGATGCAGCAATCACACATCATACACACGATCAGCTCGTAGGCGGCACTGGATAGAACCAAAGCATGCCTCCCACGCCCCAATCGAGCTTCGTTTGCGACGCTCATACGTTGACAGTGCCTACTATGGCCTCGCAGCTCGCGTCGCTGGTGGCGGCTCAGTATGAAGATGGAAGGGCTACATCGATGCATGATTTGTCCGGGGTTCTCCCACCATCTCGCCCACAACTTACGAAGGCGAGATCCTCGGACATGTTGGGCGCGGTGAAACCGCCATCCTTCTTGCGGGAGGCGACCGACCGACGTACTTCCGCCACCACGGCCACTCGTTCCAAATCGGTGTATATCCCAACAACTCGTCCAGAGGAGAGAGAAGTGGAGGAGGTTCCCCTCGACGAGAGATGGGCAAAAGCTTTGCGCGAAACAAAAGATGCAGATGTGGATGATGCAGACTTCGAGGACGTCTCCCTCGATGACAAATGGGCCGAGGCTCTGCGCAATATTTCCCAGCGACTGGCCGGCGAACGATCGCAAGTGTACGGTCAGCGATCTGTCGAAGAGGAAGACGACAAAGAGGACGACAAAGACGAGCCCGCTTCGGTTCAGCAATGTCACAACCCATCTCGCTCGGCAATCGACGAACTGGTGAAGACAATTGAACGGGCGAACCAGTCCGATGCGGGCACGTTTCGCATGGAACGAGGCGAGGCCGGCTACGGAGAGGAGGTGTCCGAATCTTCAATCGCGAGAGATGTGACTCGTGCAGGCCATGTCTTTGCCGAGACCAAGGAACGCTTGCAGGCGCCGCAAGATCCGCCATGGGATCGAAGGATGGAAGGCACGGAGGTCTGCACCGATGGTTACAGCGTCAACTCTTCCTCGGGGTCCGAGTCTTCTGTGACGCTGTCAATTGCGTCAGAATGCACCATGGAGACCTACAACTCGCTTACAGCGCCGCCGCCGTTCCGATCGGAGTCCCTCTTGTTATCAATTGGACTGAGGGAAGCGTATGGCTCGCCCATCAACGTTCAAAGCACGAATCCGTACTATCACGATGAAATGAAAATGGGTTCATGGCAGGACGAGGACGAGGAGGAAGACGTGGACTTCGACAGCTCCTTTATCAGAGGAGCGATGGATCATTCCGAGACAAAGGCACCTCTGAACGCTGGAAAGAACGAAGATGCCGAGCCTGCACAGACTCAGCATCCTGATGCAAAGGAAACAGGGGTCGCTGAAGATTCGATGGGCGAAGGCGGCGACGGAGCGCTTGCACCGACCGGACCAGCTCCGAGTCGGCACTACGAGCCTGTGGTCGTCGAAGACGTTGCCGATGAAAGCGATGACGAGGAGTTGCTCGCGACGCCGTCTCTGACTAAGACTGCGACTTCGCTCATGGCCACAACTCTTTCCGAAGCACGGCCATCGCAAAGAACTCGCAGCCGGTCCAACTCTCGGACTGGGAAGGACGAGAGCATCGCAACAAACGAAGGTGCAACACAATCGGGCGAAGATACGAAACAGTCTCGTCGAGAGTCTCGACCGTCGTTCTTTTCGGCGCTTGTGCACAATTCGAGATCAAGGAGCCGCTCGAGACGGAGGCAGAGCAGTCGTTCCACGTCTCGCACGCGGGAGCCCGATGCGGAGAAGCTCGAAAACGAGGAGGAACCACCAATGACAGAACCAACGCCAACTCAGCCTTCTCCAAGCAAATCACAACCATCGTTCTTTTCGGCGTTGGTGCACAATTCGAGGTCGCGCTCCTGCAGCCGCTCGAGACCGCGCAGATCGAGCAGCCGATCTCAATCTCGAGGTCGAGGAGCAGGAGCAGGAGTACAAACGAGGGCTTCCTGTGAAACAGAGCAACGAGAGGAAGTGAAACCGGCATCTGTAACTGCGCCGGAGGCCCCGAGAGTGGTAGGAGAGTCGAGAGAGCCCACACCCGATGCAGCGCCCGCGGAACCCTACGTCCCATCGCACGGTCGTGGTCCCATCACGCACCCGCAATACAAGCTGGGCGACCCGGCTAGGGACGAGGACATGATTGTGTTTGCCAAGAAGAGAAAGCGCAAGGGCCGCAGCCGGAGGCGGCGAAGAAGCAGCTCTTCGATGGATAGCGAAGAAGAGGATGTGGAGCAGGAACTCAGAGTGGATGTGGGAGCGGCGATTGGGCAGCTCCGCCACCTGGACGCGGCGTGGGTTCGTAGATCAGATGGGACATGGTCGTACGCATTGGTGGCTGACGGGGATGACACCCAAATCAGATTCGTCGTCAATGATAGAGGTTCGACCAAGTCCGTCCCGAAGAAGCTGTGGAAATCCTGCGTCCGGCGGATTCGAGTGCTGACGCCGCGCCAAGGCGACCGGATCGCCCTCAACCCCGAGGCCCGGAAGAAGCGGACCATTGGACGGTCGAAGAGCTTTCGAGGGAAGGGGAAGGGCCGCTTCGTCTCGCCCTCGCCGACGAGGAGGAATGTGGGCGTCCTCGATGTGCCGCCGACCATTTTGGAGGGACAGGAGTACAACGAGTACAACCTGTTGAGCAGCTTCTGGGTGCCTGGTTGACTCTTAGAACAAGAAGTGTATAGATCTAGAGCTGTTCAAGTAGCCCTTGATCTGCCCACCGTGAGATTTGTCACTGATCTGAACCTGAGGTGCTCCGGTGACAGTTCAAAGGGTAGTTGTTGGTCAACTTCCCTCTTCACTCAACGCAAAGAAAATGAAGCAAGCCTAATTCTATAACATGCAGCACTCGGCATAGGCTTGCCATTCTCTACTGGCAAGCCATGGCCCACAAGAGGGGGGGAAGCAGCATCGAAAGCCAGGCAACTCGTCATAGCCCTAGAGTCTCGTTCCCCGGCTCCAACACAGAGGTACCATACTCTCAAGAAACCCGGTCCTCCCCCCATCCAATAATTCCCGAGCTTAATCGCATCGAGACGCTGCGTATTCTGTGTTGCCCATGCCGGAAAGTTGGTACTCGCCGGCCTCGTCCTCCTTCTCGTTTCGACTCGTTCTCACCAACCCAAATACCGACAGGGCAAACGTGGCGATGAACATCCCCATTGCCCCGAAGGCGTTGATTTTTGCCTCGCCCACGTCTTCTATTCCGGAGATAAATTCGGGTTGTGTTGATAAGAGGACTCCCACGAAAAGCTGGTGAATGTAGGTTGGAGAGGCAAAGAGGGTGTGAAATTGTGAGGCAGTGTATCGACGAGGCAACGGCAGGTCAATCTCTTTCCTCCAAACAAAGAAGAACGGCATCCTGCGTGGGGCTGAGACGGATTGGCTGCCTCTCAGAGGAATTAACACGATGCACCTCTGCTCGAGGACAGTGCACCCCCGAGCACATTCTGACAGCTCACAAGATGTGAGCGTCGTTACAAAGCCCGCAGGCCTCCCCCACCCCACCCAGGCAAGGCCCCCCTACGCATAATATTATCTGATCAGTGGATCGCAATGGTCTTGGTCCGCGGCCAGAGGAACCAGCACTTGCCCCGGCGAGCCCCTCCAACGAAATGACGGAGACGTGCACCGACGCCTCCGCTTTTGCCCCGAGGCCCCACTCACAGTGAAAAGTATCCCCGTGAACGAATACATGGCGCAAACGC
>JALLAP010000748.1:0-12236 GCA_036939355.1 Thalassiosira profunda | reverse complement strand
TTTGCAACCACGCCGACCAGGTGGCGTGCGCGGGCCCGTTTGCCTACGACGACGAGGGCGAGACGAATACTCTGGGCGATGCCGCGGGGCCGCCGCCCGTGCCCCGGCCCGTGGGACGGCCGCGTCCGCCGTCGGCACAAGGCGGCGAGACAACTTGCGGACAGTACCGGACCAAGAAACAGTGCATCCGCCACGGCAGGGGGAGCTGTCGGTACGACGACGGTCGGTGCTACAGCACTGCACCACAGGGACCTCTGGCGGATGCGCAACCAGAACAGACGCAACCGCAGTCGAACGGGAACCCATATTACGTCGACTACTTCTACGGCGCGTGCCGGAACGACGGGAAGCAGATTGGCGGGGAGCAGTACGCCCGCCTGGCAGACTGCTGCCGCAACCCGTGGATCGCCGACTTTGACGCGTGCCTGGGCCAGTCCGCCGCGCATCGCAACACGTAACGAACGATTAAATCTTATGACATAGATCGCCTTGGATCAGAACCTGCATTGGCTCAGGCATTCTCGTCCACCATGCCGAGGTCCGCGCTCGGCGCCACGACCATCGGCGGCTGGAAGTCGGCGTCGAGGAGCTCCAGGCCCAGCGAATCCTCCGTTTCGACGACCTCTCCGTCTCCTCCGGCGTGCATGGCCACATTTCCACAATTTGTGAGCATCAGGGTCGAGAGGAAGAGCCGGCACACCTCGTAGTCATCGCAGTCCTTCGTAAAGATGCTCGAGAAGCCGACCACGTTCCCCTTGCCCCCCGACGCCGGCGCCTCCAATTTCTTCTCGCCCGTCGACGTCCTCTTCCGCACCGCCAGCCGCCGCTCGACCGTCTTGAGTATCCTCCGCCCGCACCCGTGAATGTCGAACGCGGGACGATCCTCCTGCTCCTCCAGCAGCGGCGCGAGGCCCTCCTGCCACGCCCCCACGCGCCGCGTGAGGTTGGTCTCGGCGGCGTAGGCCGCGGCGGACCGGGCGAACTTGCGGAGGTGGGCCGTGCAGAGCTCTTCGAACGTGGGGTGCGCGCCGTTCGCGAAGTCTCCGTCGTCGTTTTCGTCGAAGTCGAAGCCTCCGCCGCCGAAGACGTCGTCGACATCGGCAAAGTCCACGTTGCTGCGATGGAGCGGCCCGTTTGGGCCGTTGGCGTCGGCGTCGTGATGGCCAAAGCTGCCGTCGTCGCCTCCGCCAAAGTCGAACCCCCCTCCGTAGTCGTCGTGGTCGTCGTCGAAGTCCAGCATCGCATTCGCCTCGACCGGTCCCGCCGCCTCCGCCGCCGCAACGCCCTGTTCCTGCCGCAGCCTCCTCTGCCTCCGCACGGCCTGGTTGTACTTGGCGTGGGCCTTGGCGATGTAGGCAAATTCCTCGCCGAAGATGAGCTCCTTCCGCTTCAGCTTGTTGAGCAATACCAGGTGGCGCGGCTCGCGTTGGACAGACTCGTCGCTCTCGTCCATGTCTCCAGGAGGATCATCGAACATTTCGAGGCAAGCAAAGGGCGGTTTGAAGAAGTCGCTCTGTTTCTGCCCGACAGCTTCCTTCTTCTTGGACCCTTTCTTGGCCCGGGTGCTCGATCCAGTGACGGCCGCAGAAGGACGATCGTCCTCGTCCAGCTCAGGCGGCAGCTTGTACGTCACGCCGACGCGGAGAGGCTTGGGCTTCTCGTTCGAGGGCTCGTGGGGATCGAGCACGGCCCAGGGATCCTCCACTGCCTTCTTCGTTTTGGGCTTGGGCTTGCTTTGGTGCGGGGCGGTCGTCGCTTCCACCTCGGTCTCGTCCTTCTTTTCCTCCCCGTCGATCTCGTTGTCCGGGCCATCGTCCATGGGCTCGTCGTTCAGCTCGAAGCCCCCGCCATTGTCATCTCCGCCCCACTCGTCGCCGCCGTGGTTGCCAAACGAGACGTCGTCATCCCCCGCCCCGAACTCGTTCGTCTCGTCCGGCAATCCCCCCGGAAAGATCTGCACCTCCTCGGCGGCGTTCGCGGCCCTTTCCCCGTTGACGAACACCGACGCCCGCGTCCCCGGCATCAGCAGCGCCCCGTTGCTCGACACGTCGCACATCCCCGCCAAGAGCCGCAGGTTTCCTTCCCCGTCCCCTCCTCCGTTGCCGCCGGCGACGCCCGCGCGCCCGCCCTGGAGGTTGGCCATGAGCATCCGGCTCATGGCGCGGGGGCTGGCCGAGTCGAGCGATTGGCGGTTCACCACGAAGGTCCCATTTTGGTCCATGGTGCGGGACGCCGACATGACGCCCCCCAGGGAAATCATGGTCACATCAGGAGTGGAGGAGGCGTTGTTCCCCCCAATTGCCCCGGCGGCGAGGGTAGCGTCCAAGTTCAATTGGGTGGCATTGACATCGCCCCCGAACCGCTCGTCCTCCCGCAGGTCGATCCGCCGCCGGCCCTCCGTCCGGTCCGTGGGCAGCACGTCGTCGAGCGGCAGAAACTCCAATTCGGGATCGAAGTCGTCGAAGGCCTCGATGGCGGGGTCGCCCCCCGCTTTGTGCGAGCGCTTCTTTTTGGAGCGGGAGAGGTGGGATTGGACGAAGTCGTGGAGGACCGAGTAGGCCACCTGGTGGAGGAAGTCGACCTTGCGGTTGTAGCTGCGGATGATATATGGATGATGATGCGTGAGCGAGTTGTGATAGCGTGGCACTATCAGCAACAACAACAAGAGAACTCACATGCCGACCGAGTTCTGGATCTTGATCGCCGCCGCCGCGAACTGCTGGGCCGTGACGCCGTCGGCGCCCTCGTCCCATCCTCCGTCGCCCTCCTCCAATTCCTCGGTCAGCCGCAGGTATTCCTCGAGGTAGGGCTCGATGTCGATGTCGAAGTTGCGGGCCAGATCTCGGAGGGGCTGGACGTCGACGGTGGCCGACGCGCCGTCGGCGGCCCTCTTGAGCGTGGCGGGCATCGTTTGTTGATGTTGACTCGCTCCTTTGGTCTCTCCTCCCAGAATGTCTGCCGATGCGCCCCTCCGTCTTCAGCGCGACGTCCAGCAATGCGCTCTCTTCTCCCAACAATGGCGGCTCCTTTGCCCTCGCTCGTGGCGGCAGCGGCGTCCCTTGTGCCCCTTGCTCCGTCGTCGTCGTCGGGTTGCTTGCTTTGCTTTGCGCCTTTGCGCCAACGGCCAAAATAGAGGTAGGTACGAATACGTAGAATGTAAAGTAGCAAGTAGCCCGACTTCTTTTTGTCGACCGCTCAAGACCGCTTGGACCGCAAAAGCAAAAGGCTCGGCCTTCCGCCTTCCGCAGTCCGTTGCCCAGAGAAGTTCGACATGCCCTTCTCCGTCCTCTCGCCGATCAATCCAACCTCCCCAAAGAGCCCACAAAAATCTGGCTCTGCGGACCAGTGGTGGTCCCCCTCCGGGGGCGGCCGCCTCGGCGGCGCGGGTGGGGGTGGGGGGGCTGTCTCTGCACCACGCGCGGGTTCTGGGGAGGATTCGACCCACCCTCGGTTCGAGGAAAACAACGCCAGCGCTGCCAACAATGCACGAGAGGATCAACCGTGCGACGGCAATCGCGCCGACAGCCCGTGCCGATCGACGGCCTGCGCGCCCGCGGCGAAGAGGCAAAAATGCACTTCGTCTTCTTCGCCTAATGCGACTGCCTCCTCCTCGGCATTGCTGGCGCCAGAAACAGCACGGCGTTGGAAAGGGCGGCGCCTCTTCGTCGATGTGGATCAATGCAATGCAACGAGGCTGACCGCGGTAGCCGCGTCTACACAACAGCCTACGTGCGACCGCCAATGCCAATGCGATGGCGACGCCCGGGGAGGGGAAGCGGAGGGTATCGTGGACGAGCCCAACCTAGACGGCGCCAATGCGGACGTCGTCCACGCCTTTCGCCTGTGCTTGGCCTCCGAGATCGATCCCTCCACTGGATGTATCAGGGCAAAAGATCTCGGCAACAGCTACTCGGCCGTGGAGCACATCAACGACGGGACTCTCAAAACTCGGTGGGTCTCTGTCTCCCGGGATCCCAAGGCGTGCTATTTCTACGCGAGCGAGGCCGTCCACAAGCGCGGGCTTGAGTTGAGCGATCTCGTTCTGGTGGAGGTGAAGCTCAATCGCAGCGATCGCAACGTTTTCGACCTTTCGGAGATAGACGCAGTGTCCCAAAGTCATCGAGACGAGCTCGGCGTGACGGACAACGCACGTGCAGCGGGCAGCACTCGCTTGCTTCAAGAGTTGGTTGTCGAGGGTGGCATCGCAGAGAGGGACATTGTCCAACGCCTCCCGCTTCCGGATCTCGATTCGCTGCCTCGGTCTCTCAACTTCCAGGACTTTATGGCTCAATTCGATTTCAGCTACGAGGCGTTTGAGAAGGCGAGGCGCCCTCACTCCGACGGGCCACCCCTTCTTGCTCCTCCCAAAGTGAACCACGGCGAGATCAAACAGTTTCTTCAGGGATTGCTCGCCCAGCCCGAAAAGAATCTGCCGAAGCTGCCGCTGGTCCAGACGTCGCAGAGGACGCTCGACCTCTACTTTGGCAACGGCAACAGTGCTGCTGCCTCTCCCAGCGTCGTGAAGGGCACCGGAAAGGCGCGTGTCGCGGGATTGCTCAGCGCTCGTCGGGAGGTTGAATCGATGCACAAAAGAGGAAGCCTGCTCACCAGCAACTTCTTGCTGCAGCAAGGCGCAGTGCAGTACTTGGTTGCTTCTGAGGCAGACGCCCGCTTCTTCTTGCAATTGAAGAAGGAGATTGTGCTTATGTGCGAGGCGAATCGCGACTGCAACTTCAAAGCTGGATTCTGCACGGCCTCTCAGCTGGGGAAACGAGTCGTAGATTCCTTCACGTATCCGGCGAGATATTTCGATCGGTCGGGCGCTGCTCATCTTGCCGTCCTCGCCCTCAACAAAGTCGTGGCCGAGAAAGGAGAAGGGGCGCTGATCCACATGCTGGACGACGTGGGTCGGCGTGTGAACATTCGGTTCGAGTGGGAGGGCACTACGTCGCAATTGGAAAGTGTCGATTGACTCGCCGGGATTCTTCTACATCATCCCTGTCTGGCCGCAGTACTGCACCGTTCCCGATTTCAAGCAAGCGTCTCGTTACTTTGATGTGATCAAAGAACACCAAGATCAAATGCGCAACGCCCCTCCGGACGCACCACGAATTGCCGATGGGAGCCGGCGCGCCCCGCGGAATTCCGCCACCGGAGAGTATCACTCCAATGTGAATCTCGGCGAGGGACGACGCCCTGCGGATGGCCAAGTGGCGGACATCGAGTACGTTGAGGCTCTCAAAGCAGACGTCAGCGAGGAAGTGCTTTTCGATGTGTTCGAGATTGAATCTGTGGGTCGGTTGCACGCGGCCATCAAAGAGAGCGAGCTGGCATTGAGTTTGATTGGTATGGACCGGTTCCGGCGCATCAAGGCTCTGTTGTATGGGGAGGAGGAAGAGATCAACGAGGACGCCGGTTGCCGTCTGCCAAAATGCAACGATTTTTTGGCTCGGCTCCTACGTGAAAGTCTACGTAGGAATAGGTACGCCATTTGAAAGCAACTCACAGCCCAAGCCCACCACAACCACCCGACGATGAAGGCGCTGCTCCTCCTCCCGTTGCTCCTCGCGGCCGCGGGGACGTCGGGTGTCTTCATGCAGTACCTCAACGTCTCCAAATGCGTCGCCACGGGCAGCAGCGGTAGTGCACAAGATGTGGGCAAAGGCAAACATGCACCGTCGTTCTCCTCCACCGCGGAGTGGCATCGGTTGAAGCACGCCATGTGCCCCAACATGCAGCCCAACCCCAACGTCCGGTCGGCGCTGTTCGAGTTGGCGCGGAGGGAGCTGGGCTTGGTTGAAAGAGCACTGGATACGAACTTTACCGATGCATTCTTCACCTTTTCCTCGGGTGGACTTGGCTATTCCTCACCCAACGGGGAGGATCACATGGTCTACCTCCGCGTTTGGAAGGCGGCGAACGACCAAATACGCTCCAATCTCAACGCGACATTGTTTCAATCCGGCGAGATGTGGGAAAGGCACGGGGGCAATGTCCAAGGCGGACTGTTGAAGGCATTCGAGCACGGATGGCCGACGCTTTGGTCGCCCATTCCGAGAGAGCAACTCAACAACACGTGCGTGGTGACGGCCGTCCGCGATCCCGTATCCCACTTCCTCTCGGGGTACAACGAGATGGAAACGAGGGTGGCCACCGAGAAGTGGCATCAGTGGGAGACCAAACGCAATCCAAAGCCTCTTTTGTTCTCGCGGTATCAAAGTGGAGACGCGCGGTTTGAACAGTTCCTGGCAGACTTCCTCAGCGGCGAAATATACCCGTCCATGCCGCACTGGAACATCTATCACGTGTTCAGCATGACGGGCGTGCTGTGGGAACTCAAACGAGTGGCAGAGGAATTGGGCGTGGATGCGCCGCGGCTGACGGCGTATCTTCCGTCCGTGTCGGATATTGATCGGGAGTTTCCGCAACTGCTCTCGGAGAAATGCAAGGGCTTGCCTGAACAGACAAAGGAGCCATTTTCGCTGACCTCGGAGCATCCATCGCAGAAGGACGAGCTGGGATTCTACTCGGCGGCGAATCGAGTCTGGAGCAAGAATGATAGAACGTCCCGCTCACTCTGTGCATTGCACGCGCTTGACTACGCCTGTTTCGATGCAATTCCAGTTCCGGCGGTTTGTCAGGACGTCTTCTCCAGCGAGGAATTTGGGGATGCGTTGATGCGAGCCACGTCAGCCGTTTCCATACAATGATATTCTCCTACCAACGAATTAATCGACTGATCTAAAGGCAATTGCTTCTCCACAGTCCCGAAACACATGTGTTGCAAATCTTGACATGCATACATATCCTACAGCCACCCGTTTCAAAGAGTCACACCCTGGGGCTCGATCCAGGAAGTCTCCCTCGTCTTTCTGTTGTACCAATACGTCTTCTTTGTCTCAGGATCGGTCGCTGCCTTCCAGGTCTTGTCCGCTTCGCATTCGTCGTGATCCAGAACAATCTCGAACGAGGGAGCATCCTCAATACCACCATCGACTTCGCGGGTTTCGTCAGCGTCTGCAACGGGGCCCTCCTCGTTGCCGTTGGCATCATTCCTATCTTCCTCCACTTCCTTGGCAGCGCTTCCCTCGGTACTTCCAAAGATGGTACTGATCTTCTGCATTTTGAGCCAGTTCTGCGACGTTTCTTCAATCGGCTCGCTCTCGGTCAGCACTGACTCCTCTTCCTCTTCTTCCTCGCTTTCCGGTTCGGGCACACTGAATCCAATTGCGTCCCTCTCTGGAAAGCCCACCACTTCGACGTTAGGTTCCATGTTCACGTCCTCCTTCTCTACCTCGTCAGCAAACGAAACACTCAGATTCTTCTTGATTGAGCCGGCAGTTCTCAGCGAGCTCTTGGAGACTGCGCTCCTGTTCGTCTGAGCGGAGAGGGTGGACGCACACGACAGGAGGGAATCGACAGGTTCGATGGCTGGGCTGTCTTCGTTCACTTCCGTCGTCACTGTGGGACTCGATTCGATGGCCTGGGTGACAATCGAGGCCGTTTCCACCTTTGCCTCGACATCGGCCTTCTTCACGTCGTCGAAAGAAACAGAATTCAGGGTCACGCTGAGGATCTCCCCATCATCATCCACTTCACAGTGCGTCTTTTTGGGAGTCGATTCGGCCTCAACGTCATCTTTGACCTCCTCTGAGACCTCTTCTGCGGGCTCGACCGCAGTCTCGTCGATTTCCTCGCCTTCCTTGGCTTCGTCCATTGGAGCGCCGGATTCCGCCGGTGCCTGGGCCCACGAGAACAGCTTCTCCATGGCCTGGCTCCCCAGAGTCAAGCTCTGAACGACGGCCCCGTCGATCATCAGCGACAAATTGTACGCGGCCTCGCCAAGATTTGCTCCCCACTCTTCCTCCTTCTCCTCCGGTTCCGGATCGCAGAAACCGATTACGTCTCTGCTTGGTGTCAGACTGATCACCTCGATGTTAGGCTCCAGGTTGATATCCTCGGCGATGGGTGGAAGGGACGCCTCCTCCTTTGCAGGCTCCACCGCCTCCTGCGGCTTCTCTGCCACTGGCTCTTCCTTGATGGCAGACGCAGCTGTCTCCACCTCAATCTCGTCGTCCTCACACGTAACCTTCGAAGTCAATCCCCTCTCCTTCGCGTTATCCGTGGACCCGTCCGCGTCTTTAGCGGTATCTTCTTCCACCAACGCCGTCGGCTTGGGTCTGGCACCAGTCTTGGCACTTTTATCCGAAACAGCAACCTTCCTATCTTTCTTGGCCTTGCATGATAGCTTCCGCAGCGCGCGGGCCTTCAGGCTTGAGAGGGAGCGGGTGCTCTTGGCGCTCTTCACGGAGACGTCATCTGCCGCATCGGCACCTGCAGCTGCAGTGTTCTCAGCCTCCCCTCCCTTCGCACCATCGTGGGCGACCTCCTCCGTTGGCTTCTCCTCGACAACGGTGCCCTCCCGGTGCGCGGGAGGACCCGCCGCCAAACTCCGCTCGAGGTCCTTGAAGTCCTTCCCCAGTCCTTCCTCGTAGCTGGTGGCGGGCAGCGCCTCCAGCCAATCGTCCAGCTTGGCGTCGTCAGCCTTGGACGAGGGCAGGGACTTGAGGAGGCGGAGCACCTCGCGGGGGCTCGCGTGGAGCTTGAGGAAGGACTTGCCATTGACGGCGAGGGAGACGGGTTTCTTCGTCTCCGCGCCCTGCGCAGGGGTGGATGCGTCCGCCATGGTGATTGCCGACGGTGTAGGTGGAGAAAGATAGCGTTCAGTGGCTCGACCACAAGATATGAACAACTTTGTGTCGGTCGGTGTTGTAAAGTATGAAGCCTACCACGCCGCCGCGCACTTCGTCGATCATCCTCTGCCAAGACCGCCGCGGGGCGGAGTTGCGAGGAGGAGGGGCGCCGCGAGCAGAAGGCAAACCAAAGGTGCGCGATTGTACCGGTTCCTACGTGGGTGAACTTTTCAGAAGTGATTGACCCCCCCGCCCCCCCTTTGTGTTTGTGAGCACAAAGCCGCGCACCTGTGAGAGGGGCCATCGTTAACAAGATTGCAATGCCCCCGCTAGGCGTGTGCGGCGAGGCGACCAATTGCAATAGTACAGCAGAGTTTAGATTGCCCATCTTCGTTGCGGGTGGCTTTCATATCCTGTGCTCTCCGAGACGCATAGGGAAATCGACGCAACATCCGACCCCCGGAGAATCCTGTCCCTCGATCTCGTCGGGCATAATGCTGAAGCTCAAGAAGGGGCGGCGCGCCCCGTCACCAGTTGAGCAGAAAAGTTCTGCCCCCAAGGGAGATAAGGGGGACGCAGGCGAGGCCATCGACCAGCCTGACAGTCAAAATGGCAGTGCTCCCACCGGCCAGCCCTCCAGCACCAAGCTCGTCGAGGGTGTCTCCATCAACGGCAAATCCCTCCAGGAACTCTACCCGTCGGCCACCACGGCGGACGTCCAAGCCTTCCTCGGCGCGCTGCAGAAGGCGGCGAACGAGGATTGGAGCTTCTTAGAGGAGCACGAAGAGTCGCTCAATGCTTGCGAGATGAAACAGGAGGCCCAGCAACTGGCGACGGCGAAGGGGGGCAGCGTCCGCGAAGGAGAAGACGGGGCGGTCGTGTACATTCCCTGCAAGGCCAAAGGAAAATTCATTGAGGAGGAGAGCAGTGCTATTGATGCCGTTGCCGACGAGCCAATTATGGAGCCAAACGTCGAAGCATGCTTGGAGGGCAGAAATATCATCGTTGGCTTCCACGACGCTGCTCCAACGGGAGCAACGTCAGAGGAGGACGAGAGCGAAGAGTCTGGGTTTGACTGGGGACAAGTGGCCTACAACCTTTCTTTGCAGATTGATGGAGCTATTGCAAAGGTGAGTTTCGTATCCCCGTGCTTTTATCAGTCGTCGATTCACTCGTTGGCTAATAAGTACACACAGACTATCGCTCTCGGTGCATCGAGCATGGAAATGCTGAACGCGTTCCTCGCCGCATCTGAGAGAAACGCAGCTGAGGAAACCTCTCCTGTCGACAATAGGAACGACAAGGAACAGAGCTTTCCTGCGATTGAATGCAGCGAGGCGGAACGCCAGGAAGCCACAGAGGAGGATATCAATGGTCCATTACATTCGTTCTAACGAGCTTTGTCCAATGGGAGTAGTTGTTGACGGGAAGAGTCAGTCTATCTTGACAGCGCTTCTGTGTGGATGGCGGATGAAAATGCTCCTAAGTATTGTATGTACGTCCAAGCCAGCGCTTTTGCTTCTACGAGCCAATGCCATAGCTGCGGCTGCCCCCTTCACTCGCCGAGTTCCTAGAGCCTGGTCTAACCTGGCCGTAGGAAGGATCCCGACGCATACGATCGGCTCGAGTAGCATCTCTCTGAGAACTCTCAATGTCGTCGACAGACGTCTGGTACGCGCTCAAAGCCTTTTGATACTCCTCTTCCGTGACGCAGCCCTTCGTCCATCCATCCTTGATTTTCCCCTCCATGCAGCTGTCGCATCCAGCCGACGCAGACATCAACCAGTGCCTCTTTGCTCGATCGTAGTTGCCAATTTCAGACTCGTACGTCCCCAGCAAGCACCTAGATCGCGGATCACCCAGGATGGCGGCCATCTCGAGATGATAGATGGCTTTGGTCATATCCTTCTCCACCCCGCGCTCTTCGTAGTAGTCGCTGTACGACATGTAGAGATTGAAGTGCGCATCTCTGGATCCAAGTGAGGCAGAGCGGTCCCACAACTCATGAGCCTTCGTCGAATTCTGGGGCATCCCAAACATTCCCTTGTCGTACGCGTTTGCAAGCATGTGATAGCGACGGCATCCCCCTTCTCCACTCGCTCTTCCATCCTCCGCACGCATTCTGAATTGGTGAATGTACCGTAGTCCTTCCGGCAAAAGGGGCAACAAAAGTCCTTTCTGCCTTCCCCCGCCATATGAAGACACGCCGAGCATATCAATTGACCACAGCAGGCCAAGTAGGCAGTATCGTTTTCGATGGGGAAACGCATGCAGCAGACGGGGCATTCGGGGTCAACAGGTGGCTCTTCGAAGAGGGCCTTGTCGTGCATCTCATTCCTGGGAGGAGGGGCGGAGAGCGATTGAATGCAGCGATCATCGTCCTCCGGGGCTGTTCTCATTCCGAAGTTGTCGCAGAGTATTCCGTATGGCGAATTTGTGCCCCTTGGCCACAAATCAATGATCGTCCCCGATTCCCACGTGCTCTCCCAGTAGTCCCAGCCCCCAGAGACATTGCACTTCACTCTGCCCCCCACTTGGAAGCGCAGCTTCGGTTTCCCGCATAATTTCTTGTGCTTGCTGCTTCCAATGGCTAACCTGGCAGTCTGATTGAAGAGGAAAAGGCGCCAAATTATTAGGACAATCAATCGACGAATGAGGATTGCAAAGGCATACGAGAACGGCCCCCTTACCTCGGCTGCAATACGACACCGAAGAACAACGTCCGCACTTCTTCAAGTTCTCCCCTTCCTTTCCGCACGCGGCGCACTTGGATGTCATTGTCGGGATGCGGAGATGGGAGGTCGCGGCTCAGCCAGAGATGCCACGGGAAAATGAGATAATGCCGTCGAGAAGCACCAGACAACCCAGGTGGCGCGGCTTCGGCCGGGTAGTGAGGAGGAGGGACGAGTTGGCACGGGCTTGATTGTCGTTGTGGGAGGTAAGTAGGGAGCCGGGTGGAGCGGGAAGCGGGGGAGCAAAAAGAGGCAAAAAGATACGGTTATCTACGTTGCGTAAGTACGTAAATAGGCCACACCCGAGGCAGTTCATTTTCAAGGTTGCAAAGGAACGTCTCCGGCCTGCTCACCCGTCCCGGGGACGCGCCGGTGGTTGCGGCGGCTGCGGCGGGCGGAACGACCACGCGGAGTGGCGTCCAGTGGAGCGAGATGGCTCCGATCATGATGGGTGGCGGCTGCTCCGCGGGGGACTTGGAGGAGTGCCGCACCCCTCTCGTGCACCCTCCTTCGCAACTCGGGGCGTCCCCCGGCGTTCGCCGGAGGGGAGGCGACGGCGGCCACCGCCAACAGCATCCCTCGCCTTCGTATTGCGCGGCGGCATCGTCGTCCCCTGCCCCCGCTCGAACGGGCCCGTCACGAAATCTGCGCACATCTTGTGCACGCTTCCTACTATTCCTCTTAAAGGTTGCAACTGCCCTCGCAATATCATCAGCCCTCCTCGCCCGCCTCTCGCGAATATGGCACGCGGGCGTGTTCCCCTTCGGGAGGGCCCCGCCATTGATCGAGGGCCGGGGAGTCGGCGCGTGGG
>JALLAP010000747.1:0-18564 GCA_036939355.1 Thalassiosira profunda | reverse complement strand
GCATGGCCGTGCGGCCGTGGCGGATCTCGGCCTCGCGGAAGAAGGGGACGAGGGGGGAGTAGGTCTCGGCGAGGCCGAGGGGGTCGAATTGGAACTTGCCCCCCTTGAAGTCCTGGCCGCCGATGCTGTTGTTTTGTGTGTGTGTGTTGAAGTTGAGAGTGGGAGGGCAGTTGGGGGTCAGCTTTTGAAACGAGATAGAAATGATTTGCAAGCCAATGACGCGTGGCGAGGACCGACGCTCGCTCGGTGGAACGTCCCCAGTTTCCTCGCGCAATCATCAACGAATTCACAGGGCCACAGTTTCATCAGCAAGGCCGTCCTCGAGTGCTCGCACAACATGTGTCCACCAAGAGAGGTGCGATTGATTTCAATGAACCTCATTCCAAAAAAAACGAGCCGAGACTTCGACTCGTATATTCACATAAGCGCCGTCCCTTCTGATCGTCCAAGGGCTCGCTTTATCATCTCTCTTCCTCGAGATAGACGTCGACATCCGAAGCCATTCTCCACGCAACTTTTGATTTTCTCCTCTCAGCGAGGAAAACTCACTAGTCGTCCCACACCGTATTCAGCGCGGTGCTCTTGTGACTGATCGGGGCCGGGGCGAAGGCGGAGGCCGACGCGGCGAGGGCGAGGAGGGCGGCGGCGGACTTCATGGTTGTTGGGCGCGCGAGATCAGCAGAGGGGAAGAGTGCGATGCGAGCCCATGGCTTGCGCTAGAGGAGCTCTGAGCTTCGTTGAAGTTCGACAGGCTTGCCTGTGTACGTACGTACTTTGCTCTACTCTTTGCAGCGATTTTGGGAGGCTTCGTGGAAGCTTAGCTTTTATTGAAGTGAATCTTACCACGCACCCGAAACTGCACCTTGCAGAACAAAGGCCGTCGATCATCTCGAGCATTGGTCATACTTGGCATGATTTTTCAGCTCAAACTTCAACGACGAAATTGTTTCTCACTCTGCAATTGCCTTCAAGCAGCCGGATCAAGGGATTTTTGCACAACAAGCGAGCGCCGTCCTCTCGACAAGCAACCATGGCCAAGTTCACCGCCGCACTCCTCGCCGCCTCGGCCGGCGCCGCCGCCGCCTTCGCCCCGACGGCTCCCGCGCGAACCTCGGCCACCGCGCTGAACGAGTTCGCCAACGGCCTGGTCGGCGGGGAGGGCCCGGAGCCGATGCCCTTCCGCTGGGGCGACGGGGGGAAGACGTCCAAGGACTTCGACCCCGTGGGCTTCTCCGAGGTGAGCTGCTTTTGATTGAATGCATGGAGATGAGAGCTTTGGGCGTGGCGTTAGATCTTCGTCATTTCGTATCTCTCGCAAACTTTCACAATCATACATATCATGTGCACTAATCTCATCTCTATCTCTACTCTATGTATATCCAAAACAGAGGGCGCCCGAGTGGATGAACTGGTTCCGCGAGGCGGAGCTCAAGCACGGCCGCCAGGCCATGCTCGCGACGGTCGGCCTCGTCGTGCCCGAGTTCGTCCGCGTCCCCGGCGCGCAATTCTCCTTCGACGCCATCCCCAACGTCCTCGACGCCCACGACGCCCTCCTCGACACGTCCATGAAGCAGATCCTGTTGTGGATCAGCCTTGCCGAGGTCATGACCCTCGCGGCGTTGAGCAACATGAACGAGTTCGACCGGGCCCCGGGCGACTTTGGCTTCGATCCGTTGGGATTGTTCCCCAACGATCCGGCGAAGCAAGACGAGATGCGGCTGAAGGAGCTCAAGAACGGACGGTTGGTGCGTAGAAGTGTGCAGAGTGTGTGTGTATGTTGTATCATTTAACAATCAAATACTCACGCATCGCAATGACAATAAATCGACTATCAGGCAATGGTGGCCATCGGTGGCATGATCGCCGGGGCCAGCGTCTCGGGACACGGCTTCCCGTACATCTAAACTTAATGTTGATTGGGTGATGAGAAACACTCCCGGGCGGGGGCATGCCAGATGGCCCTCGTGATGAATCGAAGGAGGCGAATGCATGTGCAGGCGCATTCCTTTTTTGTGAGCCCTTAACGGAGGGCTGCTTACCGAAGCAAAACTATCTCCTTATCGAAGCAAACCGAAGATACCTTAGGTCGGTCTGAAGCGATTACAACGGGGCTCGTCGTTCGTACGACGACCCTCTAGACTAGCATAACACTAGCTGTTAATACTACTGCACCCGTTTTGCAGAGGAATGGATAGGTAGATTGTTTGTATTCGCCGCGTCCTCTCCCTCTTGCCTCGAGCGCCGGATCGGACATATGTAGAGAAGCGACGGCGGCCATCGAGAGACTCCAGGAGGCAGCGCCGTGGACGGGAGCAATCGATTCATTCTGCACCTAAGCTTCTGCGGGATAGTGGTTCCTCGCCCGTCGATCGCCGCCGCCGCTGCTCCGATGAAGCCTCGCAGTGGCCGATAGCCGCCGACCCTCGACCTCCGCCTCCTGCGTTTGGCCTCTAGATACGTACCTAAGAGTAGGTACACCTACGTACGTAGGAAGTGTCACGCGGGCGCGGGTTGAGACGGGGGGAGACCACGAAGGAAGAAGCGCATCAATCATGCTGCCTCGTAGGAGGGGCCGCAGCAGCTTTCGACGCCGCGCAAGCACTCGATCGTTGCGTCGCATCGGTGGGCGAGGCCAGTCGTGAGTTCGTCTAGGCGTCGGTCGGCAGAGTGCCTCACGGCTGATGCGGCAGCCTTTCGCGTTGTGAAGTTGACAACCATCAATTGACACCCATCAACAGAGGCCGGGCTGGTCCCTATGTTGCAGGCCGAACTCCGCCGTCAGCCTAGAATAAAGGTCGGAAAGGGCGGCGTCGGCCTCGGCAAAATATCATGGATCCTTCGACGCGCAGCTCGAAGCGGAAGGAGCCGCCGTCGCCGGGGGGCGAGGGCAGGGGCGAGGGGGGTGCGAAGAGGAAGAGAAAGAAATATTTCTGCACGGCGAATGGATGCAACAAACAAGTCCGAGCTGGGCATGATGTGTGCATCAGCCACGGGGCGAAACAGGAATGCTCAGCTGAAGGATGCACCAACCATGCCGTGAAGGGAGGAGTCTGCATTCGCCATGGGGCTCCGAAGCCGAAATGCGTTCCACGGACATGCTCGGTTGAAGGATGCACCAGCCAAGCTCGGAGCGGGCATGATGTGTGCATAAAGCATGGGGCAAAGGTAAAGACATGCTCGGTTCCCAGGTGCACCAACAATGCCCGGAAGGGAGGAGTCTGCCAGCGCCACGGAGCAAAGGTAAAGAAGTACACGTGCAAGGTTGAAGGATGCGCCAAAAATGCCAAGAAGGGAGGCCTCTGCACGCGGCATTACAACGCAAGGCAGCGGCAAGTAGTGAGCGAAGACAGCGACGATGGCGATGATGGGCAGGACAGAAGGCCAACAAAGAGGAGCAGGAGGAGTACCGAGACGGAGATGGCATCCGTCGAGGAAGCCGAGCAGGGCGTGCTGGGACATCAGACAGGGCAGGAAAATGCCATGCACGAGGATCAGCTGGCGCAGCCTCGTCAACAAGTGGAGCAGGGCGCCCGCCAAGGCTTGGCCGGCCATCTCGAGATCCACGAGCAGCCCTTTAATGAAATGCCTGTCGCCCATGATCCTTATGACGAGGTTGTCAATAACGAAGGAATCATTGAATTCAACGGCGATAACGGGAGGGAAGTGGAATATGCTCCCATGCCCCCTGGCGTTCCACCCCTCCCGTCCCTTCCACCGGTGGAACCTGTTATCGAGCAAGCTGCTGAGTTCCCGCGCCGTGCACCGGGTCTAGAAGATTATCGCGGCCATGGCGATGCAGAGGATGACTCCGAGTTTGGTGGCACTGACAACAACCTTGTTTACGCTGATGACGAAAATGTTGGGATCGGTCCCATGCAAATCGCGGTTGACACTTCCTCGGTCACGGGCTCACCTGGCGGTACAGAGGAGGTCCGAGCGCTGCTCACCAACGATCTCGCCCCCAGCGGGAGCCTGAGGCTCGAGCCCAACCAGAGCGGCGGCGACAAGGCTGAGGAGCCTGAGGCTGATGCCGCGCCTGCCGACGATCCGCCCACCATCGAGGAGGCGGCGCCCGCCCCGGACGCCGAGCTTCCCATCGCTGCCGATCCGACCGAGGAATACCCCGCCGAGCCTGCCATCGAAGAGGTCACGCCCGCCGAAGCATCCAGCGTCGGCATCCAGTCGAGCCATTCCAACGAGAGCCACGTCGAGGAGGCCACCGTCGAGGAGACGCCCGTCGTCGGCGCCTGCGCACAGAAATGGTGCCTCTTTCGTGGGCATGTATCATTTGTCGTCGTCTCAGCTTGCGTGGGCGTCTTTTTGGCGTACACGATCGCTTCTGTCGGACGGATTGGTCGCGAAGTGATGTTTCCTTCTTTGCGGACGTCAGGTGAGAAGGCGCTGAACAACAAAAAGGGCGATGTGGAGGATCAGCTCCGTTCACTTCAGGACGAGCGCGAAAAGGCGACGTCCAATCTGAAGGCCCTTGAAACCAAGTTCTCCACGTCCAAGTTCGAGTATGAGCGCCGCATCGAGAACCTGGAGAAGGACCTGAAAAAAATATCCAAGGAGATGGATTGGCAGATCCAGGCACTGGGCGCGGAGTTGAATGAAGTCCACAACACCGCCGATGGACTGCGGAGGGAGAGGCATTTGCTCACCACGCAGGTGCAAAATCTGGAGATCGAACGTGATGGTGCGAAGGCCACCGTGCAGAGATTGCAGGACCAGCTGGCAGTGGAGAGGAGTGACCGAGCGGAAGGACTTGTCTGAGATGATGAGCCAGAAGGAGACCAATTTGGCTGAGCGCGAAGAGCGAGTTGACAGGCTGGTCAAGGACAGCGACATGCAGCAAAAGAACTTTGAGGCCAATATAATGCGCCTGAATGAGGAGAATGACAAGCTCAAGGACGCTGCAATAGAGGCGATGGACAAGATTCGTGGCCTCGAGAAGGCAGCAGACGGAGCCAGCGCTGAGGCGCAGAAAGAAATCCCGGACAAGATTCGTGGCCTCGAGGAGGCAGGCGGAGCTGACGACGCCAAGACGAGCAAGCCTTCCGTCGTGGGGGAGTCTGCTACCAGCGATGAGGCGCAGAAAGAAAGGGGGGCAGGGCTCGCAGCCCATTATCAACCCTTTGGCACCGAGCTGCGCTTGGATAGGCACACTAGTCTTGCTGTAGTGTTCGCTGCAATGGTTGTAATCATTGCTGGTCTTTGGATGAAGCATCGGGTGTTGGACGTCGTTAGAGAAAACAAGTCATCTGACGCGAGAGGTGGAATCAGGCGCCTTGCTGGCACGCAGCTGGGTCCCGGCGAGACAGAATCTGCCGTCGAAGAAGAATCTGCTGGTGTAGAAGCAAGCGAGGAAATGGAGGAATCGGAGTCGCAGCGCATGCGGCGAGAACGTGCGGAAGAAAACGAAAGGCGAAGGGCAACCGCTGCTCAGATTGCGAACGAAGCAATGATGCGCGCGCAGGAAATGCAACAAAGGCGAAGAGAGGGAGGCTGACGCAGAACAGACGGAGTGAGATAAGAAATGGGCAGGGCGAGCTGAAAATGAAAAGAATCGAGCGCACAGGCCTTTGTGGGAAAGCATTGTTTGACAGATAAGATAGTACAACAACTGTTTGCTTTTCAGCATGCGTCGCAGGGCAGCTCTCCAGCCTCCTGCGACACCATCCGGCCCGTAAGCAGTTGGTTTCACTTCCGGATGGATCCTGCAGTTGCACGCACAGACCTGGCGCCATTGATGTAATCTCAACCGATTAGTTTCACCCCCACTTCCGCAGCTCGCGGCAATCACCAAGCCAACCACCCCTTCCGTCCCTGTACGATCGACGCCGACTCCCATCACGATCCCTCCCGCTTGCCAATCAATCTCAGCCTTGGCCTTTTCACACGGCCTTGCCTCGGATCTTCCATCTCACCTATCCACTTTTGGTTGCAGCAACGCATCGCCCTCGCTCCATTTGCAAATACAACGCCTCGGTCGTGGGCCATTCTTCTCTCGGCCGCGGTTTGCGCTCCTGCCCTCGTGCACGACATATGTCGCTGCCAATGTTCGCTCTGCGCCAAGGACCGACATTACCCTTGGCCGCCCATCTGATATTCGCGATTTGCATCCAACTGCTCGTACGCTCCCCTCCCATCCTCCCCCTCCTCCCCACCACTCCCCATTTCGCCATCTGCCCTCCTCCTCCGCCAGAGCAGCGCCACCCCAAACATCACTCCAAACAAACCCAGCGCCCCCAACGCGCTGTGCTTGGCGGCGTCCACGTCCTCCACGCCCCCCAGAAAGAAGGGTTGGAACGAGAGGAGGGCGTAGACGAAGAGGAGGAAGCCGACGCCGGTGGCGGAATAGAGGGCGAGGGCGGCGGGGGTGCACATCTTCTTCGCTGTGGGTTAGGTTTTGGGGAGAGCAGCGCCTCGCGTCCGTCCGTCAGAAATCGCCCTTGAATTCCTACGTAGACACTACAGAGGAATCAGTATCAATTGCCGGGCGGGTCGAATCTTTTTCACTTTTTGACCCCCGCCTGCTTGTCAAGCAAGTTGATGGCAGGGCGGCGATGGACGGGCTCAAACCCCCCTCCCTCGCCACCGCGGCCCCATCGCTTCGCCTTCTTGGCTTGGATAAATGCATCGGCCTCGGCGGGGGCTACGGCAATAGTAGCGACGGGGAAGGCGAGAGCTTTGATGATGACGCGAGCTTGGACAGCCTCGCCTCGTTGTGCTCCCTCGGTGGGGAAGCGCGAGGTGCGGGCGTCCCATCATTCGTTGGTGATGCATCGACAGCCGGGGAGTCGGGAAGCAACGACGGGCAGCACATTATTGACGGAGAGGCCGTCCGAGCCTTTCTCAAAACGTACCACCCCGCCACACAAAATCAGCCCCTCGCGGATCTGCAGCGCCGCTACCAATCTTTGCAACACCAACTCGACCCGCGCGCCCAGGTAAAAAGCATCAAGGGGTGGTTCCGCGATCGCTCTTTCAATAATGAAGGGGGCGGGGGATTGTGGTGGACGTCCGAGGTGGTTTTGCCGACAGACGTGGCGAGAGCGTGGGGGCTGAGTGAGGGGGGCTGCGTGATTTCGGTCGACAGTGCGGGCCCCGGGGCGATAGCCGCGGCAATTTTGGACGAATCATCCCATGCAGCCACCGAAGCAATTGCAGCAACTAGTGCAGCATCAGAGGCTCTGGAGTGCCTCCGCGCCGTCTGCGGGGAGTGCACAAAAATACCGCGCGAAAATCCCTCCGACGGCAGATCGCGAGGGAGGCTGCGGTTCCGGTCCAAGGCGGGGGCGCGGAAGGCCGCGGCGCTGGGATTGTTGTGGCGGCTGGAGGTGGGCGGGGAGAACGGCGCCGTTGGTAATGCTTCAGAAGAGGGTCAAGGGGATTTGGTGGGGAGTGAAATGGTCGGGGAGACGTGGGAGGTACCCGAAAGAAACCCGGACGCGCGCTTCGCCATTTTGCGGGCCACCTTTCTCGGGGCCATGGAAGACAAGCACGGGCCGATATTGTCGCGCCGCAATCCCTGTCGATTGCAATGCGTCCTCTCCGTCCAAGATGGAGAATCGCCACACAGCGACCCGATCGAGGTCGAAAGTGGATTTAGCCGAAGCAAGGATGTCGCGGTGGACGCAGCGTTTGCTGCCCTCCAAAAGGAATTAACCAGGGGGGGAGCGAGCGCTGCCAACATTCAAAGCGTGATGTGGGAGAAGGCAAAAGTGAAGGAGAACAAGCCCGCGATTTCGTTCGCGGCCGCGGTGCCCCACTGGGCGAGCGCGGAGCTGGACGACAACCTCTATCTGTACGAGCTGGAGTTTAGAGTGGAAGAGACCTCCGGAGCGAGGGTGCCCGTGGCAGAAACAATGGGCCTCGATGCCGACGTGGCCACGCGAATTGGGGTGTTGCTGGGCGGAGATCTGTTCGAGGGCCGCTTGGACATAGAGAAAGAACTGGAGGCCGACTTTCTGATGCACGGTCGTCCGGCCACGGTGAAAGTGGTCAATCGGACTCGATGGAATACGTCGGAACTCGATCGACACGCAATGGACGCTGCGCGAAAGGCAAAACTGCTTGCGGACATGGACGTCGTCTCCCTTGCTCGATGGTTCAATTGGGTGGTGCTTCGCACGAGCAAGCAGTACGGCAAGGGTCCCATTCCACGCTGGGAGGACCTCGTGGCCCAGGCCAATGATATTGGCTCCCCGTGCGGCGACGGACGGACGTACCTGTTCCTCCCTCTGCAAAACAATCAGGGCAGGATGATGAAGTTGTTGAAGTGGATCAGTACGCGCAGCAGTGGCAGAGTGGACGTCGATTGGATGACTGTCTTGGAGACGGTCAACGATGTTTCCACGCCAGCGGTCGAGGATTTGGAGGCGGATGGCGGCTCGCCACGCTCAACCGCATTCTGGATCTCGCTGGGGCTGCTTCTGGTGGCGCTCGTGGCGGCCATCCCGGCTGCAGTGCAAGCCTTCGAAGTATGCAGTGAATCCGTTCGCCATTCGAGAAGTGAATTCCACACTTGCCAACGGAGGGAGTGCAGCTCCGTCTATGAGCTCGTTGGCTTTTTTGTTGGCGCCATGAGCGACGTCGAGCGATGGACCCTCGTTTTTGCCTGTGCCATGAACGTCCTGCTCCTGGTCAAGGCGTTGATCCCCACCAACACGGCAGCGTCGCGGTCGTTGCTGCAAAACCGGTTCCTTCGGCAACCGATTGGGTTTGGGAAACGGCTATTTGTTGCAAAACGGAGTGAATACATGCCATTCTCCTCGCTACTGGTACCGCGCAGCATCATCTCCGACGTGTCTGAGGAGTTGAAGGAGGCATTCCGCGAAACGAACAACGGGCTCCGGTTGGAGGACGCCACCTACTCACAATATTTCGAGAACATCCTGCAACGCCCGCTGCGACGCGTCTCGCATGAGCTCGTATCAGCCGAGCTCGCGGGGAAGTACACCGGGCACGATTTGACGCAACCAGAGCAGCCACGTGCGGTGCCATCCATGAGCGGCTACGATCTACAATCCATCTCGAACATACTCGCCAAGCGGGGACGTCTCGTGTTGGAACTCGTTTCCATGCTCCCGCTGCCGCGAGACATGCTCTATCTGTGCCAGCAACAATCGAGCTTCATGCCGCGGCTGGAGCGAAAGCACTTGCTCACACTCGCAGCCATGAGGTTGAAGAAGATGCAGGGGGAGACCAGTGATTCCCTCGGTGACGACTCAGTGGAGCTGTCGACGTCTGAGCTGGTTGAGCTCGTCGACAGTGCCACCACCGCCACCGCTCCGGACAACGCGGGTGTTGGTGCCTCCCCTGCGAAAACCGAGGAGCGTCTCGAGTCGTTGGGAGACAGTGTGCTTCTCTTCTTCCTCGTGCGCAATCTCTTCGTCAAGAGCGCAGCGTGGGATGCCGAATGCGTCCTGGACGAGTTTGAGAAGGCCGTGGCATCTCAAGGGAAGAACGAGGTTCTGTTCCGGGCGGGGATGCGAATTGGTTTGCATCAGCTGATCTCTGTTGCTGGGAAGAAGATCAGCGATGTCTTCGAGGCACTGTTGGGAGCCGCGTACTTGGCCGATCGAAAATGCCACATCGTCATCGGCTTGTTGAACGAGGTTGGCTCTCAGTTTCCGCGTTTGGAGGGAGAGCCGGAGGAGCCCCAGTCAGAGTGGTACGCAGGCGTCGACACCTGGTTGAACAGAGGCGCGCCATGGCCAGAGCTGGAGCGAATATCTGGCATCGACGATTCTGTCCTCTCTGTCCTCAAATCAAATGCAACCAAGCTTTGGCAACGAGTTCTCGGGAGCTCGAACGGTGCCAGCGTGGGAATGCCTCGTGCGGACACGACAGTCGTGTCCTCGATGGAGTGTGCACTGTTTGATGACAGCCTCGAAGGTGGCAGCTCCAACAACGAAACGCTGGAGTGCCTTGCAAAATTGCGAGACAAGCTCTTTCATTTCGGGCACGCGTTGTTGCAACTCAAAGTGGTGGAAGAGGTTTACGATCGCTTTCCAGCCGCAAGCTCTGGAGACATACATTTGATGAAGGTGGCTGTGCTGGCGCATGACGTCCTGGCTTATGTGTTCGTGAAGAATGGATTCCACGAATTCCTCTTCGATACGGAAAGCGAAGCCGTGCCGCGTATGAAAGAGTTTGTGGAGCGAGCGGATGCATTAGGGACAAAGAGGTGGGAGAAGCGAGGCAGATGGATCGTTCCGAACGGGCTGCAAGAGTTTCGCCGGCGATCGCAATCAATGGGAGAGCGATGCGAGAGTGCCACACCTCGATATGTCGGGCTCGCAGTGGGCAGGCTTTGCGGGCACGAGAAGAAGCTCCCAGACGAAGCGACGGAGGAGCTCGCATTCACTTGGAAGTGCATAGTCGGGGCTCTGGCACTGTCGCGGGGAGTGCACGAAGCGTGGAGGCTCATGAAGCCTTTCTTTGCAGAACTGTTGCTGGTATCGCCCGACGAGTTGCGGGCAACTTATGACGATGCCCCGTTGGTCCGGCTGTACGCCAAAGGCAAGCGCTGAGACTGCACGAGAGCGAGTCGGCATGAGGAAATCATTTATACAAAAGGCACGGCGAGGGCCCTTCAACGGCCATAGTTGTAGATCGAGTTGTGCCTCTTCCACGCCTCGAGATACTCCGTTTCGGTCACTTCAATCTGCTCAATGTAAGAGTCGTCATCCCCCACTGGCACGGTGTCGTCGTCGTCGAGCAGCGTTTTATTGCCGCCAGCGCGCTTTGTCTTCTTGTCAAAGCCCCGAATCAACCAACTACGAATCTGCACACTCTCGAAACGGTGGAGTCGCTCGCCAAGCAGCTTTCGGCGATGAACGGACTGCATGTATGTCGCCTCGTCGACGTCCATAGGGATCCGAAGCACGCGCAGCATCAAATCAGTTGTACCTCCAAACACGAAGGTCGTGAGGAGGACAATCATCGCAGTAGTCACGACGAAGATGGTCTGGTGGCCAGTTGTATTCGGAAACGTTTTCACCAACGCGTAAGAAACGGCACCGCGAAGACCGGAGAACCACAGCATGTGAGCCTTGTTGAGGCTGATGCGAGAGTCCTGCGATGCATCGTCGCGTGGGTCGTTGCCCTTCATGATGGATGTCGCGCCTTCTCCACTCTCGAGAGTATACGCCCCGTTGGCCACCTCATCGTCTTCCGTCATCTCTAACGTTGGACGCTTGCGCCTCGCGGCAAGGTTGATCAACGCCGTCAACGGATAGATATTGACGACACGTCCGACAAGACAGGCCAACAGGGCCACACCAATAAACGCGGAGCAGAATGCCCCGCCGCTCATGACGAGGTCTGCGACGGACAGCCCCAGCTCGATGAAAATGAGCGTTTCGGCAAAGTGGGCCGCTAGCCGGAAGATCATTTGAGCGTTCATTGCGGTGCCCGCAGAGAGGTTGGGCTCGCAATATCGCTTTGCGGCAATGCCACAGAACAATACGGTGACTATGCCGCTCAACCGACAAATCTCGGCGACGCAGAAGGAAAAGTACATGATCGTCACGTAGACGGACAGCTCCAGGAGCGGCGTATTTCGCATATCGACTCTCTTGAGGAAGAGGGCGACGCCGATCGCGAAGAGCGTGCCCAAAGCGAGCGAACCGCCGAAGCCTAAAACAAAATCGAGGAGGAACTGGGCCACCTCCTGGCCCACGTTCAGAGGCTGCTCATTGTTGGCCTCGATGAGGTGGACGAGCGCCTCGAACAGCACGAGCCCAACCGCGTCGTTTATGACACTCTCCCCAAACACTGTCGCAAGAAGTGCATGAGAGATAGATTAGTGCATGAGAGATGGATTGCTGTAGTGCATTCTTGGTAAACTAACACTCAAATACAATGGCCGAGGCAGCACCACTCACCCAGATAAAAGAGGTGCGGATCGACCTTCTTGGCCGAGAAGACGGCCAGCGTGCTCACGGGATCGGTCGCCGAGATGAGCGCCCCGAACGCCAACAGCTCCAATGCCGTGGGCGCGAAGCCGAAGAGCGGCCGGGCCGCGTACAGCAGCAGCGCCACACAGGCGGCGCAGATGACCGTGCCCACACAGGCGTAGAGGCAGATGGGGCCGATGTGCCGGAAGAAGAGGTCACGGCGCAGGTGGTAGCCGCTGTTGAAGATGATGGGCGGAAGCAGCAACACGAAGAAGGCCGTGGGCGAAAAAGAGAGGAGGGAGCGGGCGACGTCGTCGGCCGCCGACGCGTCATTATCGTCGTTGCCGGCGGCAAGATGGATGATGAATCCGGCTGCCATGCCGACGATGATGATCATGGCCGCCTCGGGGAGGACGGCACCGATCTTCGGGCGGTCGTGGAGGAGTTTCTACGATCGCATGATATGATGTGAGACATATGATGTGAGCGCCGCAGCATGAATGCTTATTTCAGGGATAAGATGCCACTCACGCTGAAATACGCCACGAGCACGAACAGCGAGAGGTAGATGGAGATGTAGATCGACACCCCGCGGTTCGTCTGGTGCCACTCGGTCCCTCCTCCTTCCACCATGGTGCCGCGTGTGCTATTGCGTCGGATGCGTGAGAATCAGATCTCGATTTGCAATAAATTCTCGCGTAAGTGAGCCGCGCGCTGGAGCCAAGCAGATAGATGGTGCCACAACACGCCTCGGCCAACTCTCCTCAGCGCCCTTTGTTCGCTATGTCAGGCTCAGCAAGGAGCGTCGTCCAACACAATGCGGAGGAGGCGAGGCGAGCGCTTATCTCGGCTCTCGGACTCGCGAGCCCGCCAGCCCGCCCTCATCTCTACATACATAGAAAAGAATTTTAAGAATTTTGTGACGTCATTATGACGTGGCCATCTTTTCCTGCATGCAGCTTTCCTCTTCCTCATCTTTCACTCCTCCTGTGCAAGACCCTGGATTTCTCCTACATAGGGTACTTACGTAAGTTAGAGTAATGTTTTTGCTTTTGGAGCTCGCACCAAACGTTCGACGAACGTTCGACGAACGTTCGAGCTCCGTTCGACGAACGTTCGACGAACGTTCGACGAACGATCGACAAACGTTCGACGAACGCGACGAACAATCGACAAACGTTCGACCGTCGTCGAGAGGAGCCAGTCCCAACTCCTCCTCCCCGGCGCCTACATGCCACGGCTGACAACCCTCCCGACGTTCCGGATGCGGCGGCAGTGGCGTTGGAGCTCCTGCGGCAGCGGCGGCGGGCGGCAAATACACATAGCATATTACATAATTGCAATTACAATTGATCTCCAGGACCTCCACGTACTCCTCGTGGTCGGAAACGACCATCGACATCTCCATGATCTCGTATTCCTCCTCATCGCCGTGGCCGCCGCCACCGTCGTCGTCCTCCTCTCGCCTTTCCTCGGACCCCCGGACCGTGGCTGATTGTTGTGTCATCGTGTCAATGCTCTGTCAAGAAGACCCCCCTGCCGCCAATGAGGCTGATCCGATGGCGCCGACTGTCCCGCGCTCGTTGCCATCGTTGTCTCCGTCCTTGCCGTCGACCCCGCCGGCGCCGTCCTCGGCCTCCACCAGCTCCATCCCCACCGGCTGGCCCGCCCCGGCCTCTCATTTGACTGGCTCAAAGCGGAGGGATATACGGCCGTTGCGGCGGCAATCGTCGGAGCCGCTTCCGCTCTCGTCGTCCACGTCGTCATCGCCGTCCCCGCCGGCGCCCTCGTCGTCGCAGTCGGCCTCCGCCAGCACCTCCTCTCCACGGGCTTGACCGGCCTGGCCTGCCCATCTGACCAGGTGAATACGGAGGGATATACGGCCGCTGCGGCGGTGATCGTCGGCGCCGCCGCGGCCGCCGCATACGCCCTCGACGCGGTCGTGCGGTCGTGCTCGGGCGTCGCCCGCCCGTCGCCCGCGTACGGATTGCGGCCACAAGGGCGAGCCGGAGGTGTGGGTGCACCAAGGGTAGGCCACCACATCAACCGGGGCCGGACGGACCGCCAACGCCACGACGACCGCCGCTGCCGCCGCCACCCCGCCGCGAGCACGATCGTCGGAGGGACGTCGCCGGCGGTCGAGGGGGGCGTGGAAGGGGTTGGTGCGAGCAGGAGTGTGGCCCGGAGCCCGGCGCCGCGGTGCTGGACATTCATTGAGAACGTTCGACCTTCGTTCGTCGAACGTTCGTCGAACGTTTGTCGAACGTTCGAGCTCCGTTCGACGAACGTTCGACCGCTAGTATTTGTGCGAGCTCCAAAAGCAATAAACATTACTCTAATTTACGTACGTACCCTATGTAGGAGAAATCCAGGGTCTTGCTGTGAGTGCTGCGCTGATCTGAGCGCTGACACAGAGTGCCAGCCAGCGCGCTAATACTCCGCCACGGGCGTCCTTCCTCGGTGGCCTTTCTATCTACAACAATACTTTTTCTATTTACTTTCTGCCGTGATTCCGCAAGCATCTCCTACCTTTCGACACTACCTATAACTCACACTCTTGGGGTTCATATTCTGCATCATCCTCATCTCACTTTCTCAAAAGCGTACTCTTGGGGGCTCGTAGTAATCTCCATCATTGTCTTCCAAATCCTCAAAAGCTCTCTGCGCTGCGGCGATCTGCTCCCTGTCCCTATCCTCCCTGATTTCTGCCTCCACCGCCATTTTAATGTCGTCCGGCAAATCGGGTTTGCCGATTACTATTGACCTACAACTGTCCGAACGCCAGCAACGTCACGTTGAACCCGTCCAGCGCGCTGACATTTCAAACAAATCCCCAACCTATTCCTACACTTCACAAGCTATTTACCGCGATTCTCGGTTGCGTGAAGGCCCTTTTGACAAAATATTACACAACATCTGGTTCATAATCATCCCTCATAATCTCCGTCATCCTCGTCATTTCCATCCTCAAAAGCGTGCTGCGCTGCAGCAATCTGCTCCCTGTCTCTACCTTCCCATATTTCTGCCTCCACCGCCCTCTTAACGTCGCCCGGCAAATCCGGCAGTTCATCCTCCTGAAACGCACCTTCCTTCCTGCATTGCGGACACACGGTGGTGTCATAATCGAAAGCACCATAACTCGCCTCATTGTCAATTTGCACTGGATCCTCGAGAATGATAGAGCTGCGGAACACGCACAGCCGGCACATTGCAAACGATCCGCATCCATCGTCAGCGGAGCAAACGACCCGCGATCGGTGCGCTTCCGCCTCATAGGGCTCGCAGCAGACCATGCAGCACTCCCCCTCAACCTCCTCACTCGCCTTTTCGTCATTGCCCGCACCAGACCGCAGGAGGATCTCGAGGAGGCGTGTTTCGATTTCGCCTCGGGGAAGATTACCCAGAGAGCAAAGTTGGTGATCACGCACCCTATTCGTCAATTTCTTCGTTTTGGTTGCGGCCTCGAGCGCTCGTCTTGCCTCCATCGCCACTTCCTCGGCAGCTGCAGCTCTCGTTTCTGCGGCTACCTTTGCTTCCTTTGTTTCCTCTATTTGCTCCCTCTTGACCTCCACCACTTTTTCGGCCACTTTGAGCACATACTCGACGCCCTTTTTTGATGACTCCGGTTCGATGCAATCCTCGTTGCCATTGTCTTGGGTCATATCCACCTTGTCGCCATCATACTTGTCAAAGATGTGGGTGGTCGTACCAGTTTCCTCCATTGTGGGAGGTGGAAGGGGCGGGGGTGGAAGGAAAGGGGGCATTGGAGCAGACTCCGCTTCCCTCTCGCTATTACCGTTGAATTCAATGGTTCCTTCGTTGGAGACAACCTCGTCATAAGGATCATGGGCGACAGACGTCTCATTGAAGCCAGCAGGGGCAGGCTGCTCGCTGATCTCAAGGAGACTAGCTCCGTGTTGGTGGCCGACCTGTTCCACTTGTTGACGAGGATTTTCCTGCCCTGCCTGATGTCCCAGCATGCCCCGCTGGGCTTCCTCGACGGATGCCATCTCCGTCTCGGTACTCCTCCTACTCCTCTTCGTTGCCCTTCTGACCTGTCCACCATCGCCATTGTCGCTGTCTGCGCTCACTACTTGCTGCTGCCTTGCGTCGAAATGCCGCTTGCACAATCCCCCCGAATATGGTTTGTTTGGGCACTCAGGCCGATTGCACCTCATATTAGAATGCCCTCGGCAGTGTCCATTGAGTCCAGACTGCGCAAAGTTAGTGCAGCCTTCCTTCTTGCATTGTTTACGGCTAATTTTTGCCCCATCACCATCGCCACTGTCATCGCTCACTGCTCGCTGTCTCGCTACGTGATGCCGTCTGCACAATCCTCCCGTATGTGCTTTGCTCTTGCATCCTTCAGCAGCCGAGCATTTCTTGGCCTCTGCCCCATGCTTTCCGTTGTAATGCCGCTTGCAGAGGCCTTCCTTCTTGGATTGGTTGGTGCATTCGGGATCCGAGCATGTCTTGACCTCTGCTCCGTGGCGCTGGCAGAGTCCTCTCTTCTTGACATTGTTGTTGCATCCAGCAACTTTGCATATGTACTTCTTTGCCCCGTGGCTGTGGCATACTCCGCCCTTTTTGGCATCGTTGTTGCATCCATCAACCGAGCATTTTGGTTTCGTCGCCCCGTGGCGGACGCAGACCCCTCCTCGCTTGACATGGTTGTTACATCCTTCAATTTTGCACTGGTAAAAGTATTTCTTTGCCCCATGTCGCTTGCACACTCCTCCATGCTGGGTTTGGCTGGTGCATCCATCAACCGAGCACGTCGGTCGAACGTATTTCTTCTCCTTCGGCTTCGCACCCCCCTTACCCCCCGGCGACGGCGGATCCTTCTTCGAGTTGCCCTTCGACGGATCCATGATGCTCTGCCGGGGCCAACGCCGCCCTATCCAAGGTGGACGGAGGAGGTCGGCCTGCAATAGGGACCTGCCCTCCTCTGATTGGTCTGCGCGATGGATTGATGGGCTGTCGATGCATGTGGGTTGACGGGTTCTCAACTCGACACCTCTCGCGTCGCAGCCATCAGAGGCACTCTCGGCCCCAACGCCTCGCCCCCAACGAGTGCAACGCCGGCCACGTCCGCCCCGCGCAACGATCGCAACGCTTCTGCGGCGTCGGCGCTGCCAGGCTGGCCCCTCCTCGGCAGGCGCGGCGCGTGTTGTTCGCTTTCACCGACGACAGCGTGCACCTTAGCGCATTTGCCCGCTAGCCCCCTCAAATGCCGGACCTCCCTCAAGTAAAGTGCTGGTACAAAAGAAAACGGCTTCTGCGGGGGAGGGGGCCAAAAAGGGGGCAACGGAGGCTAGTCGTGGCCCAAATCCAATCCAACCACACCAAAACACAACCACCACCGGCGCTCACCCTGAGCCAAGCTGAGGCCGGAGCTCCTAGCGCTGCACCGCCGGCTCCCCGCTTCCCCCTCCGCCATCCCTGCGTGCTGCTCGCGCTCTCAATTGGGCCGTGATCGCTGTCGTTTGTGTGCGGCAGACACAAACACAACACAGCAGAGCGAACAGAAAATCTTTCTCGACCAACGAACGAACAGCCCTCCTGTTGCACTGAGATCCGGGAGACTTCTGACACGGCTATTATCTAGTGATATTTGGGGAGCGAGTCGGATATATCGGCAATTTTCTGGCCCCACCGGTGGAGCAACACACGACAACAATACTAGGCCGCTAAACAACACAACAAACATATTCTCAGAAACGATGAACTGGTTCGGGCGCAAGAAGGAGACGGGCCGTCCCTCGGCCGTGTCGACCACGACGAACAACGGGCGGACCGGGGGCGGCGGGGGCGCGGCCTCCCGGACCACCACGGCGAATACCGTCGTGAGTTTGAGGGAGAACATCGCCACCCAGGAGAAGCGGTGAGTTTTTGTGTCGTGCTATTTGCCAAATATGGATGTTGAAGGATCGGGGAATTGCTGGAAACGGGCGATTTCTCTGGTCCGATTGTGCGGGGAATTAATTGAGGAGAGGAGCTGCAGATGGCTTGGGGAGCCGGGAAAAGTGCTGCAAAGAATGGGAGATGAGCAGTCGTTGATTTCACGAGAGGCTTGCCACTCACCCTCTTTGTTTGCTTCCTGCAAATGGAATCAGGGAGGAACATTTGCAGAAAAAGATAGATCAGCTGACGGCCGAGGCCAAGGCGAAGATGGCCAAGAAGGATAAGAAAGGTGAGCTCGTTTCTGCCCATTTATTTGGGGAGTGGACCTCTCAAACATTTCAACAACATTCTCACCCCTCCAATCTCTCGCTCCCGAACCTCCAGGAGCCCTCTTTGCCCTGAAGCGGAAAAAGCTGTACGAGGCCGAGGTGGACAAAATAGGGAACATCAAAATGACGCTCGAAACGCAGGTGATGAACCTCGAATCGGCCGCCCAGAACGCCGAGACGTTCAAGGCCATGAACGCGGGGAAGTCGGCCATGACCAACCTCCGGGAGGACACGAACATCGAGAAGGTCGACGACCTCATGGACGAGATCAAGGAGGAGATGGAGTTGGCCGACGAGGTGTCCAACGCGCTGGCGCAGCCGGTCGATCCGCTCCTGACGGACGAGGACGATTTGTTGGCGGAATTGCAGGAGTTGGAGGCGGAGGACGTGGAGGAGCAATTGCTGCAGCCGGCGCGGAAGGAGGA
>JALLAP010000746.1:0-10621 GCA_036939355.1 Thalassiosira profunda | reverse complement strand
GACGCTGGCCAAAAGTTGGACAACTCGATTTTCGTCTGTACTAATTCCGCCGTTATCTTAAAAGGTATCTTTCACGTATGTAGAAAATATACTATTCCTACAATGAACGGTGTTGCAACTTTTGCAACTCGGAGCTCTTCGGCCAAAGAAGCCCTCGCTCCGCTCCGACGGTCCGCCGACGAGGACTTTGTAGAGAGGCGACCCAAGCAGGTTGGTTTGCAAGCGCTCACTTCGTATCATTGTTTGGTATTCATTCGTTGCACTCACATCAGCGCAGAAAGGTCGGTGCATGCACCACCTTCGCTGAAGCGACAGCCATCAGCCATGCGCGGCGCAGCGGCCGCGGCGGGCCCCGCCCGGCCGACGGAGGTGCGCCCTCCCGCGATCGCCACGGTGATCTCCGACGTGACCACGCCGCACTTTGGAAAGCTCGCCTCCGTCCCCGAAGGGCGGCCCGCGGCGCTGAAGAAGAAGAGGGTCAACATTACCGTCACCGTGCTCAGCGTCGCAGGGCTCTTCGTCAAGGACGGCGCCCCGAAGAAGAAGGGCATCATCAAGAAGTTCCCGTCGGGGAGCCGCAGCCTGTCGAGATCGTCCAGGAGGAGCAAGGCGGAGGAGAGCAGAGACGGCGACAGCTCCACCCAAACGGCGAGCACGTCCAAGGATACCGCCGAGAGCAAATCTCCGAGCGAGGGGCCTCCGACCACAATCGTGGCGTCGTTCTCGCGGGCGGTGCCGACGAGGGAGGGCAAATCGAGGACGGTCCTGGCGCACGTGCCCAGCCTGCCTCTGCCGCTGCTGGCTGCCGATAACGGCAGCGGTGGCGGCAAGACGCTCGATTCGGTCGTCCACTGGCCTGGGCCGAATACTGCCCGTGCCAACAATGGAGGCAAGATCCTCTCGTCGTACCAGTTTCAGCATATGTTCCAACAAGAAGAGTTCACCGGTGGCACCCACGCTCTCAATGGCATCGATAACGAGCCATTGCAGCGATACGCGCCGCTGCCCCTCGACATCCAAGTCGCCATCTCCCGCTCCGGTCGCCTCTTCAAGCTCGGGACCGCCCGGCTGTTCCTCTCGGGCGAAGAAAACGGCGANCATCTCCCGCTCCGGTCGCCTCTTCAAGCTCGGGACCGCCCGGCTGTTCCTCTCGGGCGAAGAAAACGGCGAGCGCAGCCGCAACGTCCCCATCATGAACTGCAACCCCGCCGTGCCCAAGAGCGGCAAGCACTCCAAGTGGCTCAACAACGGCGAAAAGAAGGAGATGGTGATCCCCATGATGAAGCTCAAGGGGGACACGCTGAAGTGCGGGCTGGATCCCAATGCCACGCTGCGGGTGCTGGTGCGCGTGAGCGAGCCCATCGGGGAGACGGTGGAGGTGAGCCCCAACGTGACCGTGACGATGATCTCGGACAGCGATCGGGTGCGGCGGCAGAAGGAGGAGGAGGAGCTGCAGAGGCAGAGGGAGAGCTACCGGCGTCAGGATGCACTGGCGGGGGACATGCCCAGTGCCAACGGCGAGGACGCGGCGTACCCAAAGGAGATTAGCTGGGAATACAACCCGGCATTAGCGGCGGTCGTGGTCAAGGATCCAAAGGAAGGCCGGGACGACGGCAGCAACGAGAGCGAGGGGCCGCTGGTGCGGGTGCTCTCCCTGCAGGACGGAGACACGAGGGACGGCGAGGAGGACGCCGCCCACGAGAACAGCTGCACCTCCAGCGCGTACATGAGCGTCCTCGACAACGGGCGCCGCCACAACCACTCGGTACCCACCAAGGGCCGGTCGGAGCTCACCGGCGTCCGCAGCGCCAACACCCGGACGACCGCCACGGGCAGCACCCTCATCTCGGACCTGACGGACGGTCGCTCGTGGCTGAGCCAGACGGGGATCGAGGTCATCCCCTTCGCTCCGGCCGCGACGGCACCGAATGGCGGTCGTCGTCCGGCCCGCTCTGGATCGAAACTGAGAGCCAATGAGTCGATCGCCGGGGACTCTCTGACGACGGGGGCGAGTCTGCTGGACAAGGAAGTGGAGGAGCACGAGGCGACCGCGCAGTTTCCGCAGGCGACGGCCAAGAAGCCGGGGTGGCGGCAGCGGCTGACGTGCGGTATGCCGCTGTGCGGGGCCGCCGGCGTCAACGCCGGCGATCACCTGGCGGCGGTCCACGAGGAGGAGGATGTGGTGGTGACCAACAAGCGATGGGGCTTGATTGGGAGGTGCGCGAACGGGAACCTATCCGAGGACGACGGCTCGTCGGTCGATGATAACTCGAGCGATGATGACGAGTCGAACTTGTGTGCCGATGATTATTGAGAGATGCAGCAGTGAGCTTAATGTTGTTGCAACAATGTGTAAAAGTTAGAAAGGAGGAGTTGTTGTCTACATCAGTTTGTTGCTGCTGCGCGCTGCACCTGCGCAGGTGATCGACTGAGGGGCAGTTGAGAGGTGCACGGTTGAGATGGAAATGCGGCACTGCCATCACAAGCTCTAGAGGTGCACGACAAACCGCTAGCTCCCCCACTCCCAGCCTACGCATCTTTGTCGTGCACCAAGGGGTGTCGACGGTCTCATAAAAATCCTACGCTCTCTTCGACCTCATCCAGCCAGCTAGCCAGCCCCTCTGCGCAGCCGTCTTCGCAGCAGTCGTCGCAGCCCTCGAGCCAACCCTCGGCCCAACCGTCGAGTCAGCCGAGCAATCTTCCTCACGCAGAGGAGGAGGCAGAGGATCGACGCCTCGATCCAAAGCAACCCCGGCGTGGAAACCTGCTCACTCACTTTTTCAATCTTCCTCCCACACCATGCCGACTGCAACATACCAAGCGCGCTCCCTCTTTGGCGCCTGCGGTCTTTGGATTCTGTGTATCGGAGGCGTTGGTATCTTCCTGGGATTCATCTTTCTGATGGATGGATACAAGGGTACTCAAGTCTTCGGGGCCAAAGGTAGCGTCAAAGACTTCGTTTCCATTGGCCAACGCTGCCGCATTGAAGCCATCGACTACGACGCCGTCACAAGCGTGAGTACTAGCAGCGAGGGAGGCAGCACGTACAGCTGCGATGAGCATTGGACGTACGATTTCGTTGTGCTCGCGTCCGAGGGAGTGATTGATGCCGAAATCGACGCTCGGGATATCGGTTTGCGCACTGTATCGGAGCGTCGGCCGGCGTGCGCGTACAAAGCATGCAGTAAGTGCTCCGCAAACGTCGGAAGGTATGCGTTGAACGACGGCGAGCCTGTGGAAGATGGTCTCTTCGCCACCGAGTGCTGGTTGTTGAAGGACGGAATCGAAGCATCTTCCTTCTGGAGCTGCAGCACGGGCGGCAACGATACAGCCTGCTATCTCCTGAACGATCCGAAAGAGATATTGGATGCCCATTTGCACCAACCCAGGAAGTGGGTCATCGCTGGGTGGGCCTTAATTGCCGGGAGTATCTTTCTTGCCGTGCCATTTCTCTATTTTTGCGGAAAGGAGGAAGCGAACGTGACCCGTAATGGAGCCGGCGTCGCAACTTCGCAGCAGGAGGACGAGGATTACTGAGGATCATCTGTGCCATCTATTCGTCTGTCCATGCATTTGTCTCGACTGTGTTTCTCCGATGATGCATTGAATGAATTGTATCGACGTAGATTGTCTTCTCCAAAAGTGCAAAGATGTAAATGTGCACATGTCTCAACATTGAACGACCCGAAATAAGATCAAATGCCCAGGGATCCACGGCAACCTCTCCTACAAGCCCCACCGCCGGGCGTGGTGATACAAACAAACTCGTGTAGTGATTACACTCGTTCCCAACGTGCTCGCCTTGCTCTTTTCTCCCATGATGTCATCCCCATTGCTCAACGGAGTCGTGCTGTCCCTCTGCCCGTACGTCAAGCACTGACAACTTTTACTCTGCAATGCTGTTGATGGAGAACGTCGCCACCGAGCAGCCATCAGCCGGCTCGCTGTCCCTCCGATGTGACGTGTTGATGCCTAGCTCACGGAGAAGTTGATCCTGCTGAGTCTCGGACGAAGTACGAACCGAGTTACAGATGATCGACATGTCGATCAACATTTTGTCGCCATCAGCCGCCTCCATGCCGTGGCCCTTCGATCCGCGGGAGATGCTGCTTTCTTCGAGCGCAGCCTTGGTCGCCGCCCCACCCTTGCTTTTGCTCGGCGATTTGGGCAAACAGATCAATAGGCTCAAGTCTGGATCTTCGCGAATGAAGCGCGGGTGGCTGTAGACGAGGATATCGTCATCCGGAAACAGCCCCACCGATAATTCGGTCTTGAACTTGTATTCCGAGAGGCGGCTCTGGAGGGACTTGAACTTGTTCTGGTCGAAGAAGGCGGACATAATGTTCCTCTTGTACCCGTCTCGGTTGATGGCGAATGACTTCCCATCGTCCAGCCAGAAGATGTCCTCGCGGAGAGCCTTGCAGCTGACGACCCTGTGAAGCTTGGCGAGGAACGGGAGGGCCTTGTGGTTCGGGCCGAAGAAGTCGATGCGAAATTCCTCGACGGCTTTTCCCCAAGAACTGCCTCGAATCAATACGGCGGGGCGCCTTGCAATCAAGGCCTTCGCCCGAGCGCGAACGCTGCCTCCGTCCATCTTCAAAGAGATGCGAATAATCTGCTTGTTGGCCGCCCGCCGGTTGCAATTTATGCGGAGATTGCAGAGGATCCGAACGAGGCGGCGGCGCGGGCGGATGCGCTCGTTCATGCGAACACTCTGCAAGCAAGCAGGTTGCCGGAGGAGGGAGGGGCAGATCTTCAGCTGGGCAGTTCTCTCAAAAAGTATCCTCCTTGGGCGTCTTCTTTTGAGAAGGTTTGAGACACATGCCGATCGTAAAGTCTCTGGTTGCGATGTCTTTCTCACAATGAGACATAGCAAAAATTCGCTGGGGAATAACCAGCTAATCAGCAACGAAGCTGGACCAGTGGTTTATCACTCGCCCCGCATCCTCACCTGGACCAAGATGCTCGATGAATCGTGTCAAGCCGGCGAGGCCGAGGGGTCTTGGGTGGGCGCCGTCAACCCCCCAAGACACTCTCAATTTCACCCCAAGACACTCTCAATTCCTGCGTTGATCAATATGGAAAGGGACGCATGTAGAAATGCACTGAAAGGGACGTAGAAAATTAGCAGAGTTCTCATCGCGTTGATTGAAGCAAGACTCTTCAATTCCTTCGTTGATCAATAGGGAAAGGGACGTAGAAATTTTCCCTGCTGCTGTTGCGTGTGCTCGTCACGAGCCAGCGAGAGTGGCTCATAAAAAGTGCTCTTCCCTAACCCTTCGTCTACCCATCACTACCATCCATCTCCTACAATACCGATACCGATACCCGCCCGCCCACCATGAATCTCTCTCGTTCGTTTGTGGCTCTTCTTGCCTCCGGCTCGACCCTCGTGGTAGACGCCGCCCAGCAGCTTCGTGGCGACGGCGAACGCGAGCTTCAGCTTCAGGGAAAGGTGGTTGGCCGCGTCAACGTTGGCGGAGGTGATGTTACCGGCACCGGCGTAAAGCAGGAAAACTTCTCCCTCTCTGCCAGGGTGTACGAAGACGGAACCGTGAAGGGGATGTGGCAGGACTCTGTTACGGATGATCCTTATTCTGGGATCCATGTCAGCGTGGACACTATTGTCTTCTGTGGCAATGGGGAGGCAATTGTTTGCGGTGAAGTTTCCGAGTCCGTCGGCTCTTTTCTACCGAGCTTTCAAGTGGGAGTTCGGGTGTGGACATTCGCCTGGGATGGCGGCGAGGGTAATGCGGAGGGTGATGCTCACTCCTTTTCCTTCACGTTTAACACCCTTACGGACGACAGATGCAGCTCGGAATTCTGCAACACGGGGACAATGCTTCCGCAGACTAGTGGCCAGGTCACTGTCGTTGAACCTGCCCCCTAAAAGGAACTAGCTTCGCCCTGCGGGCTCAGCTAGCTGCTGCGCAGTGTTCTCGTTTTTTCCCGTGTGGGATTAATCCGCAAACTCTAATTAATGGGATTATTACGACACGCGGTACTCAAGGGCAATATTCTGAAGTGCTAAATGATACCTATCCGGCTTTAAAACTACGTAGGAATAGGTACAAATTAGACTTCGCATCGGGTCAGGGCAATAGGAATGAGTGAATGACAGCTGTGTTTTATATAAATGGATGAGTGGTGAGTCCTACTGGCAAGTTTGAACCTCATCAGTTGCCTCTGCATCTCTCACAATGTCTCTGGTGTCCCAGGTACGTGCGCAAGGGCGTCTGCCACACCCCAAGACCCAAGATCCCTCAAGACGAGAGGCATGCCTTTAGGGCTTGGTGCGTGATACGAAGATATATAGCGAAGCAGTGTGTGATAGAGTAAAATAAATCTGCACTTTAGGTTATGGCTTGCATACTACAGCAATAAGCGAGCTGGCACTACTCAGGACGTTTCGCAGTCGAACGTGGACCTTGCCTCGGAGCAATCCACTCTACGGAATGGTCTCTCCAATCTCGCCCTGCCCGTCCCAATCCTTCCCCACCCGGCTGGACGAGAAGATTGGCAGCCGATTCCGCATATGCACCCTGTCAATTTCCCACATGACATCATCTCCCAGCGGCTTTCCTTTCGTAAAGAAGTCCAGACTTTGCTCGAGCTGCTTCATGTTGGAGTGTCCCACAAGAGTGGTCGTGACCAGCGACCTCTGTCGACACCAACGCAGCGAGAGCTCGGTGAGGGACATCCCCGCCCCTTTGGCGATTTTGGCGTACTCTTGGATGGCCTCTTGCGCAGCGTCCGTGCGATAGCGGTAGAGGGTGCGGGACCACCCGAATTCGTCCATTCGCCCTCGAGGATTCTCCATCGCTTCAATAACCTTCTCGCGTAATTCATTGTCCAATGCTGCCGGTTTGTCCATGTACTTGCCCGTCAACATTCCTCCCGCGAGTGCATTGTACGACATGAACCCCACATTTTCGTTGTACGGGGACGCCGCCTCGGCCACGCCATTCTCCTCACTCTTGCGATCAATCAAACTGAAGTCCCCCTGTAGATTGCACGGTGGGGTGGTTCCCAGCGCCTTGGCGGTGCGGGTGCATCCCGTCAACCCGTAGGCGTTGTCGTTGCACAGTCCCCATCCGCGGATCTTTCCCTGATCAATCAAATCCTGCATCGCCGAGCACAGTTCCTCGAAGGACGTCGGGCCACCGAACCCACGCCAGTACTGAGATTTGTCGGCAGCAATGTCGTACGCCAACGATTGGCCCCAGTTCGATTGCGGCGAATACCGCGCCGGCCAGTGGAGCTGGTACACGTCAATGTACTCCGTTCCCAACCTCTTCAAGCTGCCGGCGCAGTCCTTCCGAATGTTTTTGGGGGAGACGTTTCGTCCTCCGGTGATTTTCGTGGCGATGACGACCTTCTTCCGGCTTTCTCCTTTGTCCAGTTTGCGGCTCTTCATCCACTCCCCGATGGCCAGCTCAGAATCGCCCTCGGAGGCGGCTTTGCCGTCGCTGGGAATCGGGTATTGCTCGGCCTGCTCAATGGTTGCAAAAGTATCAGTCAAATGAACCTGAGCTGTATGTAGCAGTGCAAATAGACTGAGCATCACTCACAGTGTCGATCAGATTGACCCCCGAGTTCAGAATGGCCTTGTCCATGAACTCGAATACTTGCTCTTTGTTTGGGGCGTTGAAATCGGTCGATACCCTGCTCAATATTTGATAGTGATAGATTGATGGTGTTGATATGATATGAGTCCGGATTGCGCTATCAGATTTGCAAAAACGCACGAACATATGATGTGTCCGTCTGTGCATTGCAAAGGTGCGATGGCCGCAACAAAGACCATGCGTTGCAATCCAGATTGCCAAAATAGAATTGCCGGCAAACCCCGCATCCCTCATCATCAAATACTCACCAGCGCTGCGTGCCTAGCCCAAGCTCGCTCACAATAATGTCGCTCCCACCGAGCCTCCGATGGCGCATGCCCTTCACAGACGTGACCACCTCGTTCGTCTGCCCCTTCCCGCTGTTTACCACCCTCCCGCCCTCCGCGGCATTGGCCACGCCGGGCCGGGGGGCGTCGTCCCCAAAGAGGCCGGAGAAAAATCCGCCGGCCATCAGCGAGACGGATTGACGTCGGCGCGGCGAGTAGGGGATGGGCGGCGAGTTTGATGCGCCATTGCCGCTGCCGATGGCCATGCGAGGGCCTACGGAGGATGGAGCCGCGTGGAAGGCGACCGTGACGGCCGCGGCCGGGCGCAGGAGCATCATCGTCGGACTGATGGGTGAGCGGGGCGCTGATCAGTTAGCTAGTTTCCGTAGCGTAGGTACATCATGTACGTAGGTATCAGCCGGCCTCCATTACATTCCATCCAGCGGCAACCGCGCGCCGAACCGCCCCGCCGGGCCTCCTGTGCTCCTCCACCTCCGCCCTCTCCCCTCCATGCCCCCATGCCTCCGGCGCTCGTCCGCACGGCCATCCTCTTCCACCTCTCGCACCGCTCCGTCCTGCCGTTCTCCGTCCCAGCGGCGCCACGCCTCAGCTGTCGCCAAACATCGCACATAATCACATCATCCCGCCCTACGGCGCTGTTCGCGGCGAGTATGAACCAGCCACCTTCACCGCCGTCGCCCTCGCCCGGCGCGAAGCGCACGTTTTATAGGAGGCAGCTCCCGTCGGACACGTGCATCTCGTTCTCCTCCCCAGAAGGTGAGGTGCTGTTGCTCATATTTTATGATTCATTTGGTTGCAAATACGTCGCAGTGCCCCCTTTTGCGGTGAATGATAATTGCAACTGACTGACATGCACCGCGCGTCCATCCCGAAATTATCCGTACAGGTCGGGCGGTGTTCGCCACGGCGATGGCCAATGGGGGCACGTACTCGTTCTTCCCTCTGATCGAGCAGCTGTGAGTGTCAATGTGATATCATATCTGCAAATTCGTGGTGATCTTATGTGCATCTGATGTGCTGCGCAGGCAAACGCAGCCCGAGCCGGCGTATTGCGGGCTGACGACGTTGGTGATCGTCCTGAATGCTCTAGCAGTTGATCCGCGACGGTCCTGGAAAGGGCCTTGGAGATGGTACGAAGAGGGCATGCTGAACTGCTGCGTCGATCTGGAGCAAGTCAAAACGACCGGGATCACCTTCAGCACCTTTGCCTGCCTCGCCAAGTGCCAAGGCCTCGACGTCGACGCCGTTCACGGAACGAACTCGACGGTGGACGAGTTCCGACGCGTCGTGAGGGAGACTTGCACGGCGCCGGCGTCGACCCAAATGCCGCCCACGTCGTTCCTGATTGTTTCGTACACGCGCCAGGTCATCGGGCAGACGGGGACGGGGCACTTCAGCCCCGTCGGTGCTTACGACGAGGAATCGGACCACGTTCTGGTGTTGGACACGGCGCGGTTCAAGTACGGGCCGCACTGGGTGCCGTTGGAGCTGATGTTCGAGGCCCTCCTGCCGGTAGATCCCGACACGAACAAATCGCGGGGGTACATGACGCTGAGTTACGACGGGGTAGACGGTGGGAATGCAGAGCAGTTGTCCCATCTTCCCTTGTCGTTGCTATTCGGATCAAAGAAGAGCAAGGACTTTATTCGGAGGCAGTGGAAACAATATCTGGAGAGTGATGCGGACGGTGGGACGAACGTGACTCTCGCTTCGGTCGTCTCGTTCTGGACAAAGAACAGTACCGACACTAATCACTTGTGGGAGCTGGTAGAACCGCAAATCTTGCCCGTGGAGACTGCCGATGTCAAGATGGTACAATCTGTGAGAGAGCTCATCCAGAGTCTGATCAGAGCAAATGACGAAAATGCATCTGCCATCCCGCAAAGTATGTTTTCAACATCTAGAGACGCCGGCACTTTCCCAGGCGAATGCTGCAACTCTTCGACCAACAATGCTAGCGGGCGGGTGCTGGAAATCAGTCCTGCAGAAGTCTTGTTCGTCGTTTATTTGGCTTCGCTATCGAAGGAGGCACGACGGGATATTGTCTACGATTCAGAAGTGGCGGACGTGGACGATACTGCGAGGGAGCAGCTGTTGGCGGAGGCTTCCTTGATTTCGTTTGCGATTGAGACTTGCGATGCGGACATTTAGACAGAGTAAAATGGATGCCGTTGATGCATGCAAGATGCGACCTTTTATGTCGAGACACAGTTATTACACAAGCTACTACTTTCATTCATACTTCATACATCCTTTGCTTTCATCTGCATCCCGGAATCATTCGGCATCCTACAAAATTTTGGCAATCCATCACCCGAGCACAATACCCTCACTCAGAGCTCCGACTCTTCCCACTTCTCTGAATCGTACTCTCTTCCTCCCACATCAGCTCTGTCCCATCCTGTCGGCGCAACACCTCCACCTTCACGTTCTCCTGGCAAAAGCGCCGGACCTCCTTATCGGATGCCTGCCGCTTCAGCAGGAACCGTTTGCTCCCGCCCTTGATATGCGTGGCGAAGTGTGCCGCGAAGTCCGGGCTCCAGTTCTCGAGCTGGTCGCTGTGGTTGGCGCTGCCCTTGGACTTGACCTCCTCGACAACCGCGGCGATATGCCGCTCCATCGTCTTATCGAGGCCTTTGCGGGTGGTCCCAACGAAGTGGAGGTTGTTGCACTTCCGGCACGACAGCTGGTAGACGAGGCGCTTGC
>JALLAP010000745.1:0-16524 GCA_036939355.1 Thalassiosira profunda | reverse complement strand
CACTTGCCAAGGCTTTTGGGCATCCATTGGGTCCACATCAAAGGCTGACATGTGTACTTGCTCCCTAACATTGCGTTGTGTCACTCATTTCCTTTGATTTGGCATTTGTGAGGGACTTTTTGCTCCCATCAGGGCGTATGTGTCACGGCTCAAATAAAGTAGATGGCACATTGCAACGCCCATTGAGGATGCATCAGCAATGCTTCACTTTCATCTATCATGTGTTCTGAGTTTGTGCTTGTTGCGGTACTACACCAACCCCTATTACTGCAGGATGGGCTCTGGATCACATGATCACATATTCACTCTCCAATCTGTTGTGTCACACTCGAAAGAGGGCCATCTGCTGTTCATAGCAAGGCTGCCTTTTTGTCACTCCTTCTAGGAAAAGTCATTGTTTGGTTCACGGGCCTAGTCGCACAGTGAAATACTGGAATGGCTGCTTCGCCCTTTGTTGTCCTGCAACATTGTCTCGTTTAGATTGTCTCATTTTCCCTTCCACCTCTTTCTCTCAATGTACCTCATCACAGAATCACCTGGAACGCGGATCCTCCCGGAGTTGTGGCTGTCAATGGCTGCATCAACGCCAAACTCCTCGCGAAGGAGACTCAATATCGTTGGCATCAACACTGGTGCCTCTTCACTCCCCCTTCCCTTTCCAACTATGATAACGGTGTCTGTCAAGCCTCGCTGTTTCATTGTGGCAGAAGTGAGGATATACTCCATGTAGCTTCTGACAGCAATCTTCGCCATTGGTCTAGAAAACTGGTGGAGATCGAGCATTCGTCTCAAGCTGCCATCACTGTCGCGACGCCGTTTCCACGGCGATAAAATCTTTTTCCTCAAGGCGTCATTGTAGATGGTTTCAGCAATCTCAACTTGGTTTGCCTTTTCCAGCGCGATGAGAAGGCTATTCACGGTGATGAAGTTTGGCTGCACGGAATCTTTGACATTCTCATACAGTTGGATGGCTTCGATCCAAGCGCCTCCTTTTTCCATTGCACTGAGCGCAGCATTCACGCAGTACAAATTAGGCTCAGGAGGATTCTTGTCGTCATGTCCGCTGTCAATTGATCCATCGCCAAGGAGGGGCGAAAAGGATGGCATCGATTGCAGCACCCCTAACGCGCGCTGCCACTCTCCTGCCGCTTCGCAGGCACTGATAGCAGAAGAAAACATCTGCATTGATGGCTCAATACCATCTTCCCTCGCACGTCTGAGGAGGGACAACGAGCATTGCCACCATTCTAAGGCAGGCCCAGGCTCAGCAGGCGCTCGATGCCGCCTGTCCCTGTGCTCGGCTTGATTGCACGCGATGATCGCCAGTCGGTAGCTAATTTCGTTGGGCTTCACCCCATACCTCACTGGCATGTCATTCAATAGCTGCACCGCCTTGTCTGGCCTCGAGCTTCGTCCGCACGCTCGGATGACAGCGTTGGCCGCAGCTAGACTGACTGCTTTTCCATCCTTTACACCCGGATCCATTTGGTGTCCATACACTTCAATCAAGTTCAGAGCTTCCTCCCATTGATCTGCCTTTGCGCAAGCGATCACAGCGTTGCTCAAAGCGCGACGCGACACCAGGCCGGGCCCCAGAGCTCTAGTCACAATATCGCTTGAATGGAGAAGCATGACCGCGTCTTGCCATTTCACTGGGTTCACAGAGTGGCAAACCTGAAGCATGGCCGATAAACACGCGTCATCGCAGGGACCAGCAATAGAATCAAAGATCCCTCTCGCTGCCTGGTATGAGCTAAGATCAGTTGCGTTCCCATGATTCCGTATCAATGCCTCGAAGAGCGGTCCTGCGACCTCAATCCTTCTTTCTCTCTCAGGTGCCCTAGCTAGGACAGCGTCGAGCAGGGCTGCTTTTCTTTCGCAAGACGCCGCCACTTCAGGGTCTTGGGCATTGTCGAGCGCATACACTAGCCTTTGATAGGTCTTTCTCGTCGCAGGGAGGCCGAGTTGTCGCATCTCGTAGTAAAAGTAGAGCGCCTCGCGATGCAACCCTTGTTGGCTGAGCGCAGATATCACCCCGTCGTAGCAAACCGTATTCGTAGGGCATTTCATTTCCCTGAGCAGCTGCACCGCAGTGTGATAATCGCCCACCGCCTCTGCCATCCAAATGGTGGCAGAGTAGACAAAGACATTGAGATCGACGTTTTCTGTTCGCGCTAGATCCAGGAGGTACATTGCCGTCTCAAATGCGACTATCGGATCATCAGTGAAGCTTGACTTCCGGCATTGGGAGATGGCGTTGACGAATGTGACTGAATTTGGATACACGACGCCTTCTCGATTGCGTCGGGTGAGCCTCATCTCTTGCAAGAGAAACAGAATTGATTCCGGTTCCGGAGCGACGGACACGACAGTATTGTAGCTGATGATGTCCGGCCTAATCTGCACGACTTTGCCATTGGTTCGAATCACGAATTCTCCATCCCTCATGCGGTCAAGCAGGGCTTGCGCGGCCTCATAGTCGCCGGCATTTGCACAGGCCGAAAGAACAGTGTTGAAGGTGACAACGTCTGGGGTTGGTCCACCATCCGAAATCATTTCCTGTAAGACGCCCAGTGCCCTGAGGTGCAATTTGCTTTTTGCCAGTGATGATAAGAACAGATTCATCGTTTCGGTTGATACGTCGATCGAATCATCTTTCATGACTGCAATGAGTGTCGACGCCGTCTCGAACTCGCCCCGTTTGGCACAAACCTTCAACAGAGGAATGTACAGCGTTCCCGTCGCGTTCATAACTGGAGACTGCCGGATCTCATCGATGAGCGACAGCGCAATCTTCATTTGGTTGTGCTCTGCGCAGGCCTGCAAGACTGACGCGTAGGTCTGCTCGTTTGGTTGAGGTCCATTCCTTCGCATCGTTTGCATGACGGACAGGGCACGCTGCCACCCACTTCCGTTCTCGCTCGATTGTTTTGCGCAGCAGGCAATGGCGACGTTGTATACCTGAACAGTGACAATCGATTGGTTTTCTTCCTCATCAGAGTACTTCGTCTCAAAATCCTCGAGCACGCCCAGCGCCTCCACGGCATCATCTATCCCCAGCAGCACTGCAGTCAAAGTGTAGGAGTTCGGGAGGATCGTGCTGGCCATTTCGGTATACGAATCCTCCATCTCATCCAACAGATTGAGGAGGAACGATTTTGATCGATATTGCGAGACCTCAGAACCACCCTGATTCGGGCCTCCACTGCTCGCGAGGGACGACACAGGCGGCGGCTTGGAGCACGCGGCAATGGCGGCAGTGTAGGCAAAGAGAACCGCCTCCTCTGCTTCGGATTGGGACATCGCTCCGTTTCTTTCTCCGTCAGCATTCTCCCTCGATGATTTGGACGCATCCACAATATCGCGGCAGTACCGTCGACAAAATCGCAGCATGGCCTCGTGCGCGCCGTTCCTCCCCAAGAGCCGTACTAGCGATGATGCATCTCTGGGAAGGATGCGGGAGGAGAGATTTTGATCTCCCTGACTGCCCTCTTTTATTCGATCGCCGTCGATGTTTCCCCCCTCCAACAATTCGTCCACCATTAAGTCTAGGTGAGATACAGCCTCTTCGCTGTCAATCGACCGGTCCCTGCCGTCCCGCCGGCCGGCGTCCTGAAATGCAGTCAGCACTGCCCTCGAACGCGCCGATGGGCTGGATCCTTTGCCACCTCCTCGGTATTTTCTCCGGCGATTCCGAGAATTTCTCTGGGGCTGCGATGGGTGAGGGCGGCCATCGGCAGTGTCCGACGGCGGACGTTGATGCAGCCGCGTTGTTTGCAACGAGCAGCGGCCGGGACCATCACCTCCGTGTGGGATCGAACCGCGCACACAAGCTGGCAGCGACCCGGCGCGAAACGCCTCCGCAACCAGCGCCAGGGCCAGCGCCGCGCCCGTGCACATGGCACGACTTGCATGCGGCCGCATGTTGCCCCTGACGAGGCGAGAGGCGGGAGCGGGAGATAGAGTTGAGAGTTGCGATAGGTATGTATGAGAGTGATGAGGTGACGTGGAAACTTGCAACCCCAACCCTAACCCAACGGTAACACCAACCCAATGCATAGCAAGAATTTCATCTTGCAACTTTGCAACCCCAACCCTAACCCAACTGTAACATTAACCCTAACGGTCAAAGAAGGCTTGAGACCAAGGTTTCGACGGTAAAATCTCACGTGTGTCTTAGTCAGCTTTTTGCGGGGAGGAACTCGTTTCTACTGACAAAAATCCACGTGTGTCTCAGTACACGAAGTGGCGGGGAAAATGGCCTTATTCACCGCGACAACAGGCGAGACACCTCATGCGAGTAAGTCTCTCTGATGAGGCTCCGCCTTGCTTATTAGTGCTGGCCGCACCGGCAACAAAGGGGGGCGAAAAGTGGCGCAATGCCCCCAAGGGGCATTGCGCGAGCTCGATTTCTGTGGATTGGAGACAGAACTCTCCGGTATTGTGTCGATGTGGGTATCGAGCCCCCAGATAGGTTGGCACAGCTGCTGAGGATTGTCGATACCCGCACCGACACGATACCCGAGAGTTTGTGTGTTTGCAAACACTTTCGAAAACCTCATTTGGCTCCCTTGATTCCACCAGAGGTGGACCTCTGGATTCCACTAGCGAGCTCCTCACGTTTTCAACTGTTTCCGACCCATTGCTACTTTAGCTCAAGTTTTGTGGGTGAGGCACCTTGAAGCTGGCCATTTCGCTAGATATATTTTTGGGGCCTGCGCGCAGTGGGTCCCTCCCCACTGCGCGACTGCTTGGATTGGCCTACGGACAGCGAATCAGGGGGTGCAAGGCAGTCTAACAAGAAGCGTCGAGCAACAGAAGAAGCCGCCCGCCGGAGTTGGTGCGTGCTCATCTCTTCGGTGCACAAGACTGTACATACTGGAATGCAGGGCTAACATTTCCTCCCACGAAGCATAAGCTCTTATGCAGATATACTCATTCTTATGCCCTCTATCTGGAATTCTTTGATAGTGCCGGTTTCGGCCACGGCATCCCGTCCGCTCCATACGACTCGTCGTCGCCCTCGACAATCTCAGTCCGGCAATGTGGATTTCTCTCGATCATCCCGACCATTTCTTCTTTCAACACCTCCGCATCCTCGTACGTGTTCAAAGTCCAATTTCCTCGATGAGGAAAGTGGATGGGGTAGTCGCTCCGGTGTCGCCGTAAGTGAAACTCGGCCAGAAGGGCGTCAACGTCGCGACACAGGACGCCCGATGTCAGGAGGTCGGGCAGAACCAGCCACTCGCCCATCTCGATGTCCATTTTCACGACGACGCGGGGTTCTTGGCCACTACCTTCGTTTCTAGTCGGCGGAATGATGCGCCCATGCACTTCGTTTGCAATCCAATCGCTCAGCCTCAACACTCTGACAGTCTCCGGTCGACACTCCTTATGACAGCGGCTCTTCACAGTGGTAAATCCTCTCTCGAGATCCATGTCGCCCTTTCCGATGTGATAAAAGTTCAGCTCTCCGTCCTCGTCGGCCACCCCGGCATGCACGAAGGTGTACCGCCATCCCATTGCACGGTACGCCCGCTCCATCTCCCGGTGCCGCGGTATGTGTTTCGGGTTGGGCTCTAATCCAAATACACAATATTGGGCATTGTTGCGTGCCTCCTCCTCTCCAAATTGCAACTCGAAGAACCTCCGGGCCGTCATCTTTCCCCGCTTCCGTTCGCGACGGTTCCGCGTGTCCGAGTAGAGATGTGGCTCGAGAAGAATCCGCGCGTGGACACCAAGATTAGCACCTACGTCAAGCAGAACGTGTCGGCATCCGTCCGCCAGCTTCTTCTGGCGTCGCCGCTTGCCAACACCAGCACCATCGCGGTGCGTGTGGAGGGCGCGGCGTCGCCTCGGGGCACGATTAACGCTCCCGAGTTGGTTCCACAGAGAGGCAAGCGTGGCGCCGACGCACACGTAGGCGATTGGTCTCATCGTTGCCCCCACAAGACGCTGCGAGATTATGCGTCGACCCCAAAGGAGAGAGTGACTGCCGAGATGAGAGCCAGCATCCGCTCGACGTTATGGGCGAAGAATCGCCTCCGGGAGAGTGGGAGTGGAGAGCGTCGCGTCGCGTGTCAAGTGTTGAGCCCCCCCGGGTACGTACGTACAAACCTACATACTTAAAATTTCGACCCTTGCCTCTGACTTCCCTTCTCCTCCTCTTCTTAGACCAGCAGGCTCCGAGCCGCTTGCACACGCCCTCTGCACCCAAGCATGGGCATCGCCGCCCCCCAGCAGGACCTCCTCGCCCGCCTCAAGGCGGATTACACCCGCGGCCTCACCTCCTCCGAGGCCGCCGATCGAAGGCAGCGAGGGGAACTCAACTCCGTCCGCCCTCCCATCAACTGCCCGAAATGGGTCTGCTGCCTGTTGTGAGTTTGCAAATCGATTGCAATTCGAGCTGCAAATTCCTGTCTCTACTGAAGATCAGGAATAGTCTTACCAGCGTCTAAATTTGCATGCACTCTATCGTTACATTTGCATGCACTCCAATGTGTGGCAGGCCCTGCATCAACCACATACAGTCGATGAAGCAATTTCGCCTCGTGCAGCCGGACGACGCCGAGGTATTGCGAGACGGACGGTGGATTCGATACGACGCCGCCAGTTTGGTTGTCGGGGATATCTTACGCTTGGTGGAGGGAGACATTGTCCCCGCCGACTGTGCTGTCATCAGTCTGGGGATGGATCAGAATGATACAGAGGAAATGGACATGACGGTAGACTCTCGCTTCATTACGGGCGAGGCCAAGCCGAGGCAAATAACAAATCAATCCGAAGGAATCGAGACGCTGTATTATGGATCTCGGATATTGGAGGGGGCATGCCTTGCAGTGGTAACTGCTACCGGAAGCCGAGTGGTGCTGGCAAAATTGATTCGGGAAGGACGGTGGCCACCGGGGAAGGATCTGTCGGAGGAGGTGGAGGAGATCAACCGAATGGAAAACACAGATTTGGAGGCTGGCATTGCGTTGACGGCAATGTCGTGATGCAATGATTTGCTTCGGCGATGCAGCGTTATTTCATCTGCTACACACAGGCAACGTCTTTCCGTGCATTTTTCTGCTCACTACGGACGGATACGGTTTCAGCAATGGATCAGACGCCTTGAATACCGGCGGCTGCTTCGGTCCCAAACACCTGTCAACCATATTTGCCAAAGTATGTTTTGCATTCGGAACGGCATCTGGAGCGCCATCTGGAGGTCGCTGCAATCGTCGTTTGTGGGCGCATCATCAATGACGAAACTGTGGAAAGGATCGGACCCCTCGCATTTTGTAAAGTCTACGCCACAGCCTTCCGAGANCATCAATGACGAAACTGTGGAAAGGATCGGACCCCTCGCATTTTGTAAAGTCTACGCCACAGCCTTCCGAGAATCATCACATCAGCCAACATGTTTGTTTTGTCACCGTCAACCAGCCACCTTTTCCTGTCACGGACTACATCTGGCGCAGAGTCTTTTCTTAGATCGCTGGAGAGCGTCTCGTGTATGGCAGAGAGGAACTTGGAGCGGTTCGAGTGTCATCTGACATCTATCTCATGCACCTCTCTTCCCAAAGCCCGTGCGAGGGAATGGCCGCTTGGTTCCTTTTCTGATTAGCAACACCATTTTTCTAATGTTGGCGCAGCCCCACCACGAGCGCAAGGCTCCTGGGTAAAGTGTGGCGCCAGACGCCGACGAGAAGAGAAGAGGAGGAGAGAGTAAGCCTTCCTCCTAGACTCTACGAAGGAATTAGTTCAATACTTTTGGGTTGTCGGGCTGCACCCCCGCCGACGCGCGCGGGCGCGGCCCGCGCCACACACCTCCGCTCATACCCCCCACGATGAACGACGGCGGCGCACTCCTCCCGCACCACTCCGTATGGAGCGAGGTCGCGGCCATCCTCAGCGGCCTCATCGGCGGCGGGCGATATGGGCTGAAAATCCGCGTCCCGCACGCGGTCGGTGAGTTGAACGCGAGGGGCCAATCTATCAGTTGTGCACGAGTTCTCACGCTATGCCTCTGTGTTCCAGTAATGACGTTCCTCTTCGGGAGCCATCTCTCATTCAAGCAGAAGATCAAGGCCGTCGCGAAACTCGCGGCGGAGCACGCCTCGAATCTGGCGGCGTTTGCCTGCCTTTACAAGGTGATTGGGATTTTATTGATGTGATGTGTCCTCCTTGCAAAAGTCTCTCTGCTGAGCTTATCAACCTTCGCCCCACTGTACACAGCTCATGTTGGCAACACTCAAGGTGTTGAGCCGAAGGATACAGCAGGGCCGCGGCGATCTCCACCCGGGAACGATTCGGCATCTGTGCAGATCTCTGTCGGCCGTCCTAGTGAATGGGCCCTTCATACCGAAGGGGCACGTGCTCTCAACAACAACACCCGTCCCTGGCCTCCCGGAACAACCCTACCACGCCTTCCTTGCGGGCGCCGTGGGCGGATATTACGTGTGGGGACGGTACAGCGGGGTCAACTACCAGCTCATCCTGTATCTCGCCAGCCGGATTTTAGTTGGATGTATCAAATTGGCAAGCGAGAAGGGCATACCGCCCTTTGCGTGGAAGCGATTGTCGTTTGCCAAAACGTATCCGTGGGCCGCCGCGGGAATTTGGGGAACGGTGATGATGCTGTTCGAGAAGCATCCGGAGGTGCTGCACCCGAGCTTGCGGAGGAGCATGGATGAGATTTATCGATTTGACAGCTTTGCCTCCGACGGGTCGGCGGCGAGTGGCACAAGATAGCGGGTTCACATCTTCTCAATTTACGTCATTTCTTTTGGCGCTGCCTCTTGCTTGGTGGCTTCTTGTCATCAAACTTCCGCGGCCGCTTTGAGTCTCGGTTGTCTGCCGGTAGATTGAGCCCGCACAGCCCCACTGAGATTTTGTTTGCGCTTGAGACACCCAATATATCCACACCAATCTCCGACCCAACGACTAGTGAGACGAATGAATCCGGTTTGAGAATGAATCCGGTTTGGGCTTGCTTCGTCTAACAACGCGCGCGCTGGGAGCGCGTTGGACCGGTTTGAATTTTGATACTTCTGTGCGTGAAAGCAAGGCGAAAGAACCGGCTCAAACCGGATTCATTCGTCTCACTGGACGAGCAGCGACTGCAATTGCACGCCTCCCATTTTCGACCTGTGGCATAGGCCATCGTTTTCCAATCCAATGTCCACGAAAGCTCCGAAATCAACGACGTTCCTGACCGTTGCAATTATGTTGCGCACTGGCATCTTGCTGTTCCTGAGACTTTCAACTGTCGACAAATGCGCCGGAAGAGGAGAGCAGCCCTCTGCCGACCCATTCGTTGAAACTTTTGCTGCCGACTTCGCCTCCTTCCGCAGGCGCGGATCCGGATTTGCGATAGAGAAGTACAGATGATCGATAACTGTCAATGCTCTTTCTTGGGTCACTTGAAACGCCCCGGCTGCTTTCTTTGCAGCTTTTTCTCGTTGTTCTTTGTCAGAAGATGCAACAGACGACGCATCGGTCAAACCCCATTTGAGTTCCTTCAACAGCCATTTTGCGAGGTCGTATGATTCAGGATGCACGAGCGTTGAATCCAGTTGTTCCTTCCCACCTGACACCCGCACGAAGGCTGCGCAGTTCTCATACGTCTTGGGTCCCAGTCCGGATACTTTCAACAAGTCACTCCTTGCCCGCAGCGGCCGCGCCTCCATTATCTTGCCGCACAGTTTGGCTGTTAGGGAAGGCACCTTTTGCAGGATGGCAGCGGACGCTGAGTTCACATCGACGCCAACTTCCGCCACAGCATCGATCGAAGTTGCATTGAGCTTTGAATCCAATACCTTCTCCGGAAGGTCATGTTGATACATGCCGAGCCCCATGCTTCTGGGAGGGATTTTGACGAGCTCGTTCAGAGGATTGAGCCACCTTCTGCCGATCGAAACAGAGGCAATGGCTGCCGGCGTCTCATTAGGGAATTCTTCCTTGGCCATCTCCGTCACTGACCAAACACTGGCTCCCGCCTCTGTGACCAAGCGAACATCTATTTCAATGCTTCCAGCTGCTGCCGCCTCTTGCACCAACTGACGTGCTTCTCTTGTGCCATGACCATTGCCTAACACTACCAGCGCGTTGCTACCGCCAGATGCTCCTCTTACCTTTTCCAGGAGAGATACAAGTGTCTTCTTCCCACTCTCTTTTGCACCTCCCATGAATTTGACAGTTTCCAACGCCACAACCTTGCCTTCGTCTGACAGTACGGCACACTTGATGCCCGCCTGGAATCCTGGGTCGAGCGCCAGCAGTGCTTTCCGATTCCCCATTGATGCGGGCGGCGCCAGCAAAGCCTTTTGCAGATTGTCGCAAAACACCTCTATCGATCTCTCCTCCGCCCTCTTTGACACTTCTTTCCACAGTCGAGATGTACACCTCTTTCGCAGCAGTCTCGTCCACGCATCCTGAACAGCATCCTGGTACATTTTGTGATATTGCTTTTTCTTAAAGGCAGAGATCTGGAGGATGTGCTCGACGCGGCTGTCGTCAATATCAAACCCGAGCCTCAGCTGTTTTTGGTCCACGCCCCGGCGAATTGCAAGCACCTGGTGATCGTACAAATTGCTGACCTTGTTGGAAAAGTCATAATACGTGTCAAAGGTAGATGCCGCGGATCTCCCCTTTGCCGCTTTCTTTTGCTTTTCGCCACTGGCTTGTTTCACTTGCACCCTGCACTGTCGTCGGCAATAGTCCATTAGAGCATCCATCACTTTCACATCTGCAGCAATCCGATTGGCGAGTAGTATCACCGCTTTCTCCTGCGGCTTGCACCTTCGCAACAGCTCCTTATCCGGGTTTGATACCCCCCTCTCATTCCACAATCGATCTACGTGGGCCACTAATTCTGGGTGCTCCTTCTGAATGCGATCCTCCAGCGATCCCTTGCTGGGCGGTTTGAAGGGAGCATAAATATCGTCCAGCTCCGACTTGGAAATGGACGTCTCCACGCGCAGAATGGTTGAGGTATGGTCGCCATCACTCTGGCGCAACTGCTCCAGAATTTTGTTCCTCAGCGAGGAGAGAGATTCGTGCTTCTGGATATACTCACTCAGTTGATGGACCTGCTTCGTCGTGAGCGGATCGATCACGTCGGCCCGATACCGGCACACGAAGGGCACGGATGCGGGGTCTTCGCTAAGCAGGGGGAGGGTGCGCTGGAGAGCACGTTGGACGGCGCCTGAGCCCTCTGCCGGCGCAAAATCCTTCACCCACGCCCTTGACAGTTGGCTCCATTTGTTACTTGCCATGCTGAACAGCAGCAGCGTGCAGCGCATCACACAGGGGCTGGGAGCGAGAGAGGGTGCCGGGTGTGCTACTACACAGCGTTGGAGGAGCAGGGGGGTGAGAACAGCGGAGGGGTGTATCTTTTCCCGCCAAAAAGTCCGCCGGCCGCCTCACTTCAAGCAACCTCCACGCCCGCCCCCCCCGCCGTCGTCGCCCCGGCCGCACCACCTCCCGGGCCGCTAGAGCCTGCGCGGCCGCTCGAAGGCCAAGTTGTTTCTGTAGCGGTGGCTTGACTGCGCGGGGCAGGAGAGGGAAGCACCCCAAGCGTTGGACGGTGCACGCTCTGCTGCTCAGCGCGTGGCCCGCAGCGCAGGACAGCCTGTCAGATCTAGAGCGGTTCAGAGCCGAAAGAACATATCCATCATGCCCGCCCTCCGCACCCCCGAAATCCCCATGATTCCCGATACCCGGCCCATCTCGGCCCTGTTGGGCTTTGCAATTGGATTTCTGATCGAGCTGTTGATTGCGTTTGCCCGCAAGGGCGACGGGGAGCGGCAATTTCACGTGGCTTCGGCGGCATCACTTGGGGCGGCATTTCTATCATCGGTCATGTGTGCCGACGGATGCCATTACATACAGATCGTTTGGGGATCTGGACAATATTTCAGCGAGTGGGGGCTCGGCATCGCCTCGTTTGCAATCAACTTCGCTACTGGCCTCTTGAGTCACTTTTTCCACTTGCAGCAAACCGTGCGGATTTGGTACAAGCACAAGAGAATATCTCTTCACGAACAGAAGGAGGGAAAGATGGCGATCAGCATCATCCGCTCACATTTGCGCTCAGATCTGAGCGAATCCCAACGAGCCATACTGCAGAACGAGATCGAACAGACCGACGATTGCGCCGAGACCACGTGGTCTCTGGTGAAACAACGGCTCTCCTCGAAGTCTGATCTTGTATTCTTTGGGCGCTTTGAGTATTTCTTCGGCGTGTTTGTCAGTCTGACTTCTCTTTTTGTGGTGTTTGTGAACGTTGCGGCGACCAAGCAGATGAACGTCGTTCGAAAGCACTTCCACAAGGTTCACACAACTCTCTACGGCGACATGGATGCAGGACCGGTTTGCGCCTTTGATAAGATCGGTGGAACAGTGAGAACTTTCGACAGCAGTGGGAGTGCCTTGGCTGCCAATCAAACAATCGCACACTGTGGAGCATGCGGCCATTGCTCGACGTGGCAAGATTTGCGCTTACAATACACCACGCGGACATATCTGGCGAAAGAATCGCAGAGGTGTGCCAAGAAGTCATTCCTCTTTGGACGCGAGGCAGTTCACGATTGCCTCATGGAAGAGCCCATCGGCTTCACCGATCAATGCGCCGAATGCTGGACGACGGACATATATTGCGCCAGGAGCAGCTGCGCTTTCATCTTCATACAAGCAAACCTTATCAACACAGTCTCCAATTTTGCGGTGGGAGAAGATACAATCACAAGCGCAACATGCGAGGAGGCGAATTGCGAGCTGGAGTTTGTTCCCTGCAGCGGAGCGAACAGGCGGCGGATGAACATCCAAAGCACGATCGCACGCCCAGGTCGACAGCTCTGTAACATAGTCGGTGTAGAAGATTGGGAAGACGTTTTCGGAGCAAGTGGATTGTACAAAGAAGGAACCAGGGACAACACGCGCGATGAGCTGTGATTTGTACTCAACAGATGTTCGATGCTGGCTCTAGCCGTTCACAAAGCATCCGTTATGGCCCTCAGACATTTTTCCAGCCCTCTCAGTATTGTCAGCAGAATCGATATCATCCTCAGTGGCAACTTCAACATCTCGATCACAATTTTCCTGAGCAGAATGGACAAGATGCTGCGATCTTTCTCCGAGGACGGGGATTGCCGGTTTCGAGAGGTGCTGGCTGTTTTTTCAACTTGCCTTGTCTTTCGGTCGCTGCTCCGTTGCCTCTTCTCTGCCTTTGTAGACTTGGCTCTGGTCTCTGTCGGCGGAGCAATGTTTTCCTTTTCTACCGCAACACCATCAGACGGGGTGTTCTGGTGAACGTCCACCTTCTCAGAAGCTCCTCGCGGGTCTTTGCCTATCACGGGGTCAATTGGCTCATCGTTTCCCTCAGCTCCATCCTCCAACTTTTCTTCTGTCACTAGCGGGAACAGCCCATCAGCAACCATGCGGGCATGATCTGCCATCCCCGGGCTGCGCCAATCCCGACTCTCCTTGGCATACTCTCGCCTTCTCTCGTCCGTCGCCGTCACCCCACCAATCTCGTTCGCCGTCGTCAGCATGTGTAACCTTAGCGCGTCCACCAACGAAAGGACTGTCCACCGCGGCGTCCACGTCTCTGGGTGGTAGCTGCTCGCACTCAGACAGATGTCAGCCCCGCAGATGAACCTCCCAGATGGTGTGAGCATTTGCACCCTCGGCGGCGAGCCCGGATAATCCTTTGGCAGCAGCACGCGTCCGTGGTAGATTCCCTCCTCGTACGCAGAGTTGGCGGGGCCGGCGACGCTAAAGTGCCACCGCAGGAGATTTTTGCCGAAGGGTCCAATTCGGACGTAATTGTTGTTTGCGTGTGCTACCTCTCGGATGGATTTTGAGTTGATCCAATCGTAGGCGATGCCCATTTTGACTGCGTCCTTCCACTCGCGCTTGATGCGGCGGAGGCACTCGCCACCCTTGCCACTGCCCCGGCTGGTCACAGCAGTGGACGTTGCTTTCTTTGGTTTCGTCAATGAAGACTTCTTTCTAGCAGAGCCCGGGCTCGTGATGTGCACACTTTGTTGTTTCTTTTGCCGAGTCATCCTGACGGTGACGGACTGCCCCGCGCCCCCGCCGCTGATTTGCATGTTCTCGTATTGTTGCGTGGATTGCACGGATACCATTGCTCCTCCGTCTGCATCTGCGTCAAGGATCTCTATTGTTTCCTCTTCACTGCGTTTGGTGTACTCCACGTCTGAGTTGTCACCGTTGACTTCCATCGTCTCCTCCTCGTATTGTTTTGTGTACTCGACACCCGCCTCCTCACTAATTGCCATAGATTCTGTCGTCTCATTTCGCAATACAGTGATTGATGGGGACGATGCATCGCTAGAATCTTCCATTTCTTTTGTCCTGCCGATGGACTCTTCACTGTGCATTTGCGTAGATTGGTGCACATCATGTGCACTGTCGCCACTTGCAAAACTCTCCCCGTCATCCTCGGAAATTGTCCCATCATCAATTGGGAGCAGCACATCCTCATGATTTTGTTGCAGGCCTGCGGCGCCGGAGTCACCGGCCTTTCTTCTTCGCTTCCGCTTCCTCCTCTTCGTTGCGCCCTCGTCATCACCATCCGTCACTGTAGATGCCAACGATTTGCAAATAATCGATTGAGGTCTATCACCCTCCGATTCAGCAAGTACTGCTTTTCTTTGCAGATCATTGTCATCAACGCACACCTCGGCGGACGACTGCCCCGAGGAATGTTTCCGCCTTCGCCTCCTCTTGCCCACCCGCCCCTCCATCGATGCCTGCGTCAGAGCCCCCACAGACGGCGGCGGCGAGGATATCGAGGCAGCGGTGCGGTTCGCCGCCAGGAGGACGGAGGCGGCGGCGACCGCGAGGCAGCGTCTCCGCGCCGCGTGGGAAGGCGGCATCGTGCCGCGGACGCGATGATGCGATAGGCGGCGAATTGAGGGGCGGGCTGGGCGGGAGAAAAATGGCCCTAAGATTTTCGGGGGCGCGCTCTTCTTCACTTTTCCGGAGGGCCGCTCGAGATTGGGCAACGCGCCGCACCCCCTACAACCGAGCGCTCCCCTGCCTCACCCTTTCGGCCTCCCGCATCGCGGCGCCAAGTGCCGTCGGCAGGGGCAGAAGGGACTGGAACCAGCGGCGAGGGCGGCTCCCGCGGTGGTCATCTCGTCAATACAAACTCCAACGTCTGAAACCGCCAACGGTCGCCGACGATGCTGTCGAAACCCGGCGCGGCCCGGAAGGCGCCCACGTCCTCCCAGCGCCGGCGCAAGCAGGTCGTGGAGGAGAATCTGGACGACGTGGTGCGAAAATTGCAACGGGTTCCGAGCAACAAGGCGTGCGCCGATTGCACGTCCAAGGTGCGCACAAGATTCGACCGTTGTTGTTTTGTCGACTGCATTTGATGCTCACCGTTCCCATCTCTTACCATTGACAACATTTAACAGCTGACGCAATGCGTGAATTTGACCCACGGGACGTTCGTTTGCATGGCCTGCTCGGGGGTTCAGTGAGTCGATATTCTCTGGCATGCTTGCTCATATCTTATGTCACGCAAGTGCAAGTCTAACCATTATTTTCTTGGTGGATGGATGCCCATCAGCCGGGAGTTCAACCACAAGATCAAGGGCATCGGGCACTCGTCCTTCACTGCGGAGGAGGTGGCCATGCTCCGCGAGCCCACCTCGGGCAACGAGGCGGTCAACGCCCACTACCTGGCGCGGTACAGCTCCAGCGATCGGATGAAGCAGCCCCAGAACAACAACGACTTGCAACATTTGAGGGAGTGGATCCGGATGAAGTATACGGACAAGTACTGGTCCGAGGACCGGGGAGGCAGGGGAGGCGCGTCCAAAGCGGGCGGCAAGAAGCCCAAGGCGAAGGGGGAGCGGCGGAAGGTGATGCCCAAGGCGAAGGAGTCGCCGAAGCAAACGGCGCCCGCGCCGGTAGCGGACCCGTTCGGCTTTGACGATATTGCCTCGAACTCCGCGGCGGCCAACGATGCATCGTGGGATGCGTTCGGGGGATCCACTCGAAACAGTGCCGCGGCGTTCGATGCCGATTGCGGGGGGATGCAAAACACTGCCCCCGCGCCGGATCCGGTTCCAGCGCCGCCAGTGTCAGCCCCGGCCACGGCGTTTCAACCGGACTTTGGCAATTTCGGTCAGCCGCAGCAGCCGACGATGGTTGCCATGCCTCCCCCCGGGCCACCCGCGGCGCCTCAGCAGATTCCGACGCAACCTCCTCCGCCTGAGCAGATGCAGCCGGCGTTCCCGGCCAACTTCGGCCAGGCGCCAGCCACCCAGGCGCCTGCACCGCAGCAGCAGATGCAAATACCGCAGCCGGGACAAATGCAACAGGGAGGCTTTGCCAACTTCTCGCAGCAAAAACAGCCTCAAATACAACAGCAGCAACCTCAGATGCAACAGCAGGGCTTTGCCAACTTTCCGTCCGCGCCGGCGCCGCAACAGCAGATTCAGCCTCATATGACGACACAGCCCGCGATGCAGCAGATGCAACCGCAGCAAACCGGAATGGCCA
>JALLAP010000744.1:0-10556 GCA_036939355.1 Thalassiosira profunda | reverse complement strand
GTGCAACTGATAAGAAGCAGCGGAAGCGGGACAAGCTCAAGAAGCTCGTGGGCCTGGCGTAATGCATGCATACGCTGGGTCAAGCCAGAAGCTGTTCTGTAAAGGATGTCCATAATTAGCGCTAGTATCACAGAAGAATGGATTGTGAAGCGTAGTGCGAGATAATGAGAGACTGCCACTCTAGAACCCAGAAACCTCCAGGTGGCCTCGATCGTAGAACTTGGCGCCCCCGTTCTGCGATCCAAACTCGGGCCGGCTGTACTTGGCGCTCCAGGCATATTGACCAATTGCCGCGCTCGACGGGCGGTGGGTGCCCAGCCTTCGAATGTCGCCCTTGGCGTGCTTTGGGAGAGAGTAAAAGCAATCCCTCGTCGACTTGGGATCGTACGCATCGCCGCCCTTCCGGCTAAACGAGTTCGTGTTTCTCCCGACGTCGTACATGAACATTGGCATCGTGAGGCTTTTGCCGTCTCGGTCCTTGGGAGGCACTGGCGCGTTGTCAGGCAACTGTTTCAGAATCTCTCTCTCCTTGGCCTCGTCACGGTGAGACTCCATGAGCTTGTTCTCCTGCTTCACGACGCTCCGGTAGCGCTCGGTGGTCTTCCAGCACGTGAACTCGCCCGTCTTCGATGCATCGCGAGAGCCGAAGCCGAGCTTGCGGCTGTCTGTTGGCTGCGTCTTGGAATACTGGCGATTCGAGGCAGGTTCAGCTTAGACTCGAGTCTCTGTTCTACAAAGAAAGAGATGGAGTGCACTCACCTTCTCAGAGATCTCGGTGTAAGGCTCGGAATTGTACTGAAGCTTGACGAACAAGCCGTTCTCGGCATTCTTCGGAAACTTCTGAGTGACGAACTGCTTCTCTTTCCAGCGAGATGGAAGCTCAGCGCTGCTGTTGGTCGATCGGTAGGGGTCGCCAATCGACGTGTAGGATCCCTTTTCCCCAGGGTTGAGATTCTTGTGTATTGTCTTCGTGCTGTACATCGGTGGTCTCTGAGTTCGCAGACGATGGGTGGCTCCGGTCTGAGGATGAGTGCCAAGAGAGTTTTGGGGCCAGCCCGACACCAAACCGCCAAACCTCGTTATGGCGGCGATTCTTTTTTATTGCAGGGGTATTTGAGCGCAGTTCTCGCGAATTTTCCTTTTTGACTGCCCCTGGCGAGGAGAGAACTCTCCAAGCCCAGGGCCCAGCCCAACCCACCACTCCCCCCAACCACCCAACGACCTTCTCCCACTCCCCTCGACCTCCAAGACAACGCCAGCAATGGACCGCGGCAGGAAGGCCATGCCAGTGCAGAACAAGGCGTGCATGGCACGCCACATTCAACGGTGTCAAGAGCGCCATCAGCAGAAGGTGAGTTGCAGCAGAGCCCTCAACCATTGCTTCTCCTCGCTCACTCATATGCTCTCTCGTTGCCCTCGCCACACGCAGCTCCGCGACATGAAATGCAGCATCGACAACAAATGTCCGCGCGCGGCGTCCCACTTGAAGACCAAGGCCAAAAAGAATGCGCTGATGGAGGAGAGGTTTGCCCAGATCGAGACGGAGAATCGCCTCCTGTTGGAGAAGATGTCGCACATTATGCGGTTCAAGGGCGGCATCGACTGCGCCAACGACAGCGCCAAGTACTCCCACTCCCTCAGCAAGGAGCGACGAAAGCGGGAGCTGCAGCGCATCACCAAAGAGAACCAGAAGATCCTCAAACGCATCAACGCCGCCCGGCCCACGTACAACCACATGAAGTGGGAGGAAGAGGCCCAGAGAAACGACGACATTCTCCAGAACATCTGCGAATTCAAGCCCGCACACCGAAATCTCGGCGGGAGACACGAGCCGCAGGACGACGACAGCATCTTTGGGTACTTGGGGTTGTACGACGCAGTGGACAACATCCCCGAGTGAGGCGTAGGAGTAGTCTAACCCATAACCTCCCGTTTGCCGCTCCTTTGCAGCTCCCTTGCCGCTCTCTGTTCGCTTTGACTTTATCCTTTCATTTTCTCTCTGCGGCAAACTCCGATAGGGCCATTCCCAGGCTCCATTCGACTTCGTTTCCTTCAACCCACTGCGTAAAGGTGATATCTCGCGACGATGGATGGAAGCCAAATCCATCTCTCAGCAGCGTCACCATGTACACTGCCTCGACGCACCTGTGAGGCATTACCTCGGCTCTGGTATGCTCGTGGGCCTCGCCCTGCACCTCTTCCAAGTCGCCCTTCCACTCGCGAGCGCAGAAGGCATCGAGCGCGTGCGTAAGCTCCTCGATCGAGGGCGTTGGCCACGAGACGTGGATTGGATGGTCCGGGTCGCTCAGTTCGCGGAGGCAGTCAAGTGTGAAAAAGTACAGGCTCATTCCATAGAATTTCCCAGTAAGAGGCGGATGCTCGACCCCGCCCACCATTTTTCTCTTGACCGTTGGTTGGTCGTGCACTTCTTTGGCCAACGAACTCTCGACATTCTCATCGTAAAGCTCATCCAGGTCAATTACATCGTCGTGGTGCGGTATGAGGCGATTGATTTGCTCGGCGCAGAGAATGGCATTGCCGGTGCCAAGCAGTGAGTAGCCTCGATAGCTCATTTGGTAGCCCACAAAACTGCAAGGGTTGAAGATCACGGGCAGGTCATGTTCATCGTTCGTCTCCGCCGGAGCCTTCTCTGCATACTCGGATACCCACATATCCCAGAGCCGCTCTCGAAATTGGTCCGCGCCATACGACAGATAGCTTGTAGAGAAGAACTGTTCGTCGTCGAGGTGCGATGGAACATTGTATCTCTCTGCATCATCGGATCCTACCACACCACGATAGACAATCTGCGTAGAGCTTCCTCCCATGTCCAAGGCACCCAGCGGTCCGTGCTTTTTGACGTCGTGGTTTTGTGGCACGTAATGATGCGATGGACCAAAGACGATACTTTCCGCGTCCTGCTCACACATTCCAAACTTGTTTGTGCAAAGCCCTTGCTCGTCGGTAGCTTTGTCGGCATTTCCTTCCTCTCCCTCTGCACCAGGAGGGACAATGATATTCAGCTCCGCATCGACCACTCCCCGCAAATAGTTTGCCGCCACAGCCCCGTAGTATCCCTCCCTCTCCCCGTCCAACGTCATGACATCCTCTCTCCTCAAATTGGCAAACGCAAACCGTCCAGTGGCAACCTGTTCCGTCAAACCCTCATAGAGAGCATCGTAGACACGAGATTGGTCCTCCAATGTGAGGAGACGCATCCCCGCCGTGGCCGCAATGCGCACGGAAGTGGACGCGTGATATTTTGGTGGGACGATGATGGACGCATAGTCAAAGAGGGGCAGCATGTGATGGGCCACATGCGTAGCATTGAGAGGGCCATCCTGTATATTGTTGGTGTCGTCCTCCTCTGGCGATGCCGTTGCAAATGCCGACAGGGCCGTCCACGCTTTGGAGCTTCCCCTACGGAGGCATTCGACGCGAGGAGCTGAACTGTCATTTTTGGTTTCATCGGCAGATACGTTATCAGCTGAACTTCCCGCGGTAGCAACGGTCGCCGTGACGAGCTCGAATATGTGCAATCTAGACCCCGTCGACCCAGCATCGATCACCTGTGGTGATGTCAACATCACAACCAGTTGAGAGAGGAGATGGTTGCGTGAGATCTGTCCAGGAATACACAAATATGCACCCGATCAACGTCAACTTACAATGCGAAACGGGGAAGCTGCATTATCTCCCGCACTGCCGTGTCCGCGCGTTTGTTGCAATTGTTCTCCTGCCCCAGACCTCGGTGACGTTGCTAGCAGTAGCAGTGCCATCAGGAAAGAAACCCCGCAGATGTGCGTTGGTGCTCGAGGGCGCCGCCTCTTACGAAGATTTGCAACAAACGCATTGTCGATGTGACCACCGCAGTGAGCATGCCCTCTTCTGCGCGCCCCCGGTGTCGGCCTGCGCCGCGGCGTCAGCCGTTCCATCTCGACGCGATGTTGATGTTTACGCAAATCGATGAGAATAGCGGCAAGATGACTCTACAGCAGAATGAAGCAATTGGCCCAACGCGCGCCTCCGGCATACCGCTGGCTCGAGGCTCCCTCCAACCCGCCAGCCCTTGGCGTGGCGCCTCTTCCTTCTGATGTCGGCGGGTGCGGCTGCACTTGACTTTCTGGTTTTGGTTGTATTGCCATTGGCGGGCATTACGAGCAGGCCCCCTAAATACGGATTGAGCTGGTAGTGAGGGTATTTATCAAAGTATTTCTCGTTCGCAATGCCCTCCATAAAATGAGGCTCGCCCTCTTTTCCACTGCTCACCCTCACCTGCGTGCCCCGCCCCGGCCTGCCCGCGGCCGTGCACGCTGCCCCTCCGCCCTCCGCCGCGCCCGCTATCCTCCGCGCTGCAGCAGCGGCTTCACTGTGAGGGTGGCGGTTGCTGAGCAGGCATCAATATTTGCAATGTCTAGAGAGAGCAGGGGGTCACATCTTGTGAACATGCACCACGCGCAAAACAAACCCTTCGTCGTCCTCCTCGGCTGGCTGGGCTGCCAACCGCGCAACCTCCGCCGCTACCGCGAGATGTACGAATCCGTCGGATGGGATGCACTGACGCGAATTGCCAGCCCATCGGCTGTGGTCGCAGCCTTGACAGAAGCACCGTCTGATCGGTCCACCCAATCAGAGATGAGGCGTTTGGCAATCGACATTCTGCAGGAGTTGCAGAGACTTCGGCCAACGCATTTTGTGCTGCACATCTTCTCGAACAATGGATGTTTCGTTTGGGAATGGATTAGATTCATTCTATTCCATCGACCAACGCTGTTATCAACCATCGATCCAAAGTTGGATGCAAACGAACTGAGACAAAGATTCATCGGCATCGTATTCGACTCGGCTCCGGCCCACTACGATGGTAGATCGGATGCCCTCCAATCGGCTCTCGCATATGTCTCTCCGCTGGAAGAGCGGAATCGTCTATTGGACAAAACAAAATCACTCGACCACACCGCAATGAAAAGGCGCTTCGACGACTTTTGGGGAGGCATGCTCAACGACTCCACGGACATTCCGCAATTGTACCTCTACAGCCAGTGCGACGAACTAGCGTCGGCCAACCGCCTGGAAGAATTGATCTCTTACAGAGAAACAATTCTTCGAAAGGCCAATGTCTGGATGCACAGATTTCCCGGCTCGGAGCATTGCGGCCATCTGTTGACATATCCGGAGATGTACGATCGGTTGGTGAAGCAGTTTTTGGGCGACTGCACAAGACGCAATGGCTTCTCCTCTATTGGATCGAAACTGTGATGTTGCATCTCCTGAAACGCTCCTGTCGGCTACACACCGACAAAGTGGATCTTGGACACGCCAATGGTAATGTCATCACGATAGGGCATGTTCGCCGACGCCTTCATCCACAGTCGGCTGGACTCTCGTATCAGTCGCTCGCACGCCTCCAGCGGCGATACGCCAGACGCTGCATTGGTGCGATAGAGGCTTTGGCCCAGGTACTGCGCAACTGTTTCGGGCGCGACCATGTCGTAGATGCCGTCGCTGGCGATGACTGCAAAATACTCCACATCTTCCTTCTGCTCCGGCGTGAGTTGTTGAGTTTGCGCTGACACGTCCAAGACTTCGACGTCGGGTTCGGGAATCAGCCCCACTTTTCTCCCATCAAAGTCGCCAATGCTCCGGCTCATGGCCAAGGCGAGGCCGCCAAAGGGATTGCCCGAGGGATCGGGGATGACCACGCGGCTGGACTCCTGCAGTTCTCCACTGTGGTCGGCTCCGTCGAGGAGCCCCGGAGGAATCATCACCTGTCCTCCCGTCGCTTGTATCCGCTGCCTTTCGCCCTCCATGTGCGGCTTGTGCTTTTTGTTCTGGAATACAATCGTGGACGTTCCTTTGGACTTGGAGTGGCTCACTACGAGGGTAGTTGAATCACCAGCGTTTGCTATGAACACTTTGGGGCCAACTCCTGGGTATAAGAGCACAGAAGCAGTGCTCCCTCCTGTGCCCTTGACGGGCTCGTGCTCGTCAACTTGCAAAAAAGACTGAATCAGCCCTTGTTTGATGACATTCTCGTCCGATAATAGCGGGGGCTGTTGCTTTTGTTGTTGCATTATTCCGGCAAAGACCGATGGTAGATTGAGTGCAACGTAATGCGAGGTTTCGTGCCCTCTTGTGCCATGTCCATCAAAGATACCCATCAAGAGAGCTGTTTGTCGTGGCCGTTCATCCGCGCCACCCAGGTAGAAGTTTGCAATGAACGAGCGATCCTGGTTTGGGACTTTCCCCGGTCCCGGTTTGTACCCGCATCTCGTGAGCAGTGCCCGGTCGTCTGCTGCTTTGTCGCTGTCGACGATGACCGATTTGATCTGTGGGTCCGATGATTCCTCACTCAAAAAGGAGGAATCGAGAGGTCCTTTGCTTTTGTTGAGTACCTGCTGCCCTGGTCCTTGGGCTGATATGCCGAACATCGTTTGCATGCGGACGATGGGGTTGGTCGCCTCTTCGCTCAAAACCGTCGCGAGATCCACGTGGGGAAATTGTATGGATCCCGTTATCCCCTCAGTATTTGCAGTAGCGGTCAACGCGTGTCCCTTTCCTAGCGTGTACACTCCCGCCAGCGGCGTTTGCCCGTACATCAAGTCTCTCTTCTCAAAAGTGGACAATAGATTTGCAAAGGGTATGGGGCCGGAAGCAGCAGCCGACACAGTCCTCAGCCCACCGGCCTTCGTCGCCGCCCCTCCTCTTATATTTGTGGTAGCATCAGCACTATTTGTAGATTGCACGGTGACATGATCTGGCGATCGCAGTGGCGACGGAGAGATTAGCAGCGCACCCAACACGATGACCAGCGCGACGGCGAGTGCACCGAGAATTATGTGCACATTCGTGGGGTGCGAGGGCTTTGGATGCTCTTTGGGAGACGACAGCGCCATGCCATCGTCACCGCGGGCATCTGTGTGAGCGTGAGGATGAGAGGCATCTCCGCTGGGGGAGCGCAGGCGGTGCTTCATCGCCATGGCGGAGCAGGGGCCTGGCGCTCAGGAACTGTGAAGAAGAGGAGAGGCGCTACGTACGGGTACGTACGTACGTATGAGAGAAGGTCAAGGTCAAAGCTGATGCGCGAGCGATGAAGGGCTTGAGGACTTGGTTTGCAGATGCATTCCATGCATTCCACTCTGATGTGCGTAGATTACATCGATTCCGCTACAAACACTCTCATTCGCCCTCCGCAATGAGCCCGCTCTCGTCTCCGAGCGGCCTCGCCTGCAGTTCCGCCAACGCTTCCCGCGGGGGCTTGCCCTCGTAAAGACACGTGTAGACAGCGTCACAAATGGGCATTTCCACTCCAAGTTTGGTGGCCAGCGCACGGACGCTCTTGGCTGTGGCCACCCCCTCCGCGACGGAGTTTGTGCCTCCCTGAATCTCCTCCAAGCTCATTCCCTTGGCCAGTTTGCTGCCCACGGTGAAGTTGCGGCTCAGACTGGAAGAGCACGTGAGCATGACATCTCCCACGCCCGCCAAACCGGCCAGTGCGCGGCCGTTCGATCCCGTCGCGACGGCCAATCGGGTGAGCTCGGCGAGGCCGCGGCACACCAATGCGGCGCGAGCGTTGTTCCCGAATCCCAGTCCGTCGAGCGCCCCCGATGCAATGGCCAAAACATTCTTGACCGCCCCCGAAATCTCAATGCCATGCACGTCGTCGGAAACATACGCCCTCAGACTCGATCCGTCACTGACGTACTGAGCGACGGAAGTTGCCACCTCCCTCGATTCGCTGGCCACCACGACGTTGGTCGGCTGACCGTCCATGATCTCCTTCGCGAAGGAGGGACCCGCCAGCACGGCAAAGTGCTTGTGGTATTTTCCCGGCAGCTCGCCCTCCATCATTTCATAGGGTGTCTCGCCCGTTCCGACTTCGATACCCTTTGCACAGGCAACGATTGGACATCCCACCGGAAGCTTGCTAATGTTGGTGCAAAGGAACCGCCGCAGGAACTGCGTGGGGATAACCAGTAGCACCAGTTGCACGTCCGGCTCGCACGCTTCCTCGATCGAGGTGTACCCTTTGATGTTCCCGTGCACCTTGTAGCCCGGCAGATACGTTTTGTTCTCCCCCGCGTTGATCTCGTCCCGCACTTTCTCCGTGTGGCACAAGACGCGGACCGAGGATCCCCGGCGCGCCATTGCCGTGGCCATGGCCATTGCAAAGGCTCCATCTCCGACAACCAAGGCGCGGTCCGGGTGGGCGTGGTCGCCCGGGCGGAGGGCGCCGGCCTCCGTCCTTTGCTTTTTGTTGCTGCCGCCGTCCGTCGACATGGTGTATGTGTGATCTGGGTGAATTGTGCACGCCTCCTAACGGGATACAAGCTGCTGCTGCTGGTATTGCTGTGGTGCACGTGCACGTCTCCTCGCCGGGATTGGGTTTGCAAGATCGTCTCGACAATATCGGCGGCGGCAAAAATGCAATCGACCGCGCTGTCACCTCCCTCCGCGCATGCAAAGCACAATTGCAAGGGCGCTGGCGTGTCGAGCGCTGCGTGGGGGGGGGCGGGGTTGAGAAGGGGGTCGGCTCGGGGGGCGGTGGGGGAGCGGGCGGGGGAGGAGGCAGGGGACTAAGGTTAACGAAACGGTCTAGGAAACTCAGTACAAATTGCAAGGGTCGCTGATAGAAACACAATTTAGCTGCTTCTTATCTACTCATACACCCTCCCTCTATCATTCCATTAGCCCTCGCCCTCACAAACTCTTCCCCTCCTCCCCGCCCGCCCCTGCCGGCGGCTTCCCCTGAGCCCAAGCAACCGCGCGGAAAGTGTAGGGCCTTACTGGCGCATGTATTCCCTTCAGGGTGTGGAGGGAACGTACGGGCCGGAGGAAAGGCGCCTCGGTGGGCGGGATAGGGCGCGGCGGTCCACGCGCGTCATTGCTTCTTCCTGCCTTTAGGAGCCTGAATTGCGCCCACGGCATTGATGGCGCCTGAAATGCAGCTTAGCTTCAACACAGGCTACGATAAAATATCCAGGGATGGTGGAAATCCCTCGTCCCATCCCATGGAGCGTGGGCAGTCGCATCCGCCTCGTGTTTGGAGAGAGCGGACATGAATGGCTGTTGTTGACGGATCACGACAATGGCAACGCTACCTGGCAGGTCAAGGACTGGAAGGGGATACCGTACGCGGTCTCAAAGCAGCTAAACAACTGCACGGCCAAAGGTCGCGATGTCAAGGCTGTAGATTTTGGACCCACAGGCGCGTGGTTCATCAATGGCATCAAGCCCGATGGCTCGGGCGATCACTCTTGGTGGGGCAACAATGCTGTATCAGGTGATGATTTAAGTGAGTGGGTTGAAGATGGATCCACTACTGTCAGTTTTGGGGAGAATGTGCACGGGGTAGAAGCTTGTGTTCTCCTCCAAGGAGACAACGATTATCAGATATCAGGTGGTGTGCCTAAAAAACTCGGAAAGAGGTTGAAGCGGATCCAGAACAGAGGAAAGAAGGTCAACTTCGTTCGGCTCTTCTACGATGGATACTTTTTTGTATCGGATGATGAGGGTACCCAGTGGGATCTAGGAAATGAACATCAACCCTGCGAAGAGGAGCTTCGGGGCACCGGTTATGTCATTGAGGATGTAGCATTAGCTGAGGATGGATCCTGGGTAGTGATTCGAGGAACCAATTTTGTGGCAAGCAATGGGGTTGATGAGGATCTGATTAAGAAGCTGTCCAAATTCTTCGCCGACCAGCGCCGGTGGATTGATGAACGTCGGGGTGAAATCCGGGACGCTTATGCAGCAAATGAACGTGAGCGCTCGGTCAGGGAACGGGCAGAGAGAGAGGCTAGAGAGGCCGCCGAGCGAGAAGTGAGAGATACAGAACGACGAGCAAGAGAGGCAACCGTGCGCGCAGCGAACGAGGCAAGAGAAGCATCCGAGCGTGCAGAGACCGAAAGGAACCAGCGTGTGCAGTTAGAGAGAATCGAACGAGAGTCGAGTGAATCCATCTCATTGCTGCACGCCAGGCTTGGAGATCGCCTCGTGGAAGAGGCAAACGATATCAAAGCGACGCGGAAGGTCATTGACGAAATGGAAGGGAACCTGAAACGGCGCATTAGGTCTTTGCGAAACGAGATGCATTCCCTTCCGCAAGCGATACGAGATCGGGTGCCTCTTGACTGCAGCGAGGAAGGCGCTGCAACCAGCAACGAGACTCTCTGTGTCAGTCTGTGTCGTTTGTCGCGACGAACAGGCCATCATGGCTGCCGCTCCCTGTGGGCACGTCTGTCTCTGCAGCGAATGCTCGGGCGTTTGCATGAATGGCGTTGGATCGCAACAGTGCCCTCTTTGTCGTCGAATTATGCAGAGCGTTCTTCGAGTGTACATGGGGACGGGACGCTCGTGAGTCTCCCGGAGGAGATTTCAGGGCGAGGACGTACCTAGAGTGAATGCAGTGAACGCTGTTGGTAGACGAAGAACAAAGAGGAGAGACACTCAATTCAGAGAGAGCGAGCAATCGAAAGCACAGGAGAAGAGCAAGTGTTCAATGTCCCCTTTCGTTTAGCGTTACAACAATATAAGTCGTCGCTCCTCCCCGTCGC
>JALLAP010000743.1:0-10998 GCA_036939355.1 Thalassiosira profunda | reverse complement strand
GATGCAGGTCCGTCTACGACGCCTACGACCGCCTCGCCCACATCGACGAGGGCACATACGGGGTGGTGTGGAAGGCGCGGGACAATTCCACGCAGGATATCGTGGCGATCAAACAAATCAAGTTCGACGACGAGATGACGAGGGAGGGATTTCCGATTGCGGCGCTCCGCGAGATTGGCGTGCTCTTGTCGCTGAGCCACGAGTGCATCGTGACCGTGAAAGAGATGGTGGTGGGAGACGCCGCGGACAAGGTCTTCATGGTGATGGAGTGCATGGAATGCGATTTGCAAGCGGCCATGAAGAAGGGGCCGGGGGCGGCGACGCCCTTTGCGCAATCCGAGGTGAAGTTCATGATGCACCAGATCCTATCGGCCATGGCGCACGTCCACGAACGGTGGTACCTCCACCGGGATATGAAGACGATGCAACATTTTGGTGCACAGGACGGGACGGATTGCGCTGTGCGATTTCGGGCTGGCCCGAAAGTACGAGGTCCCCGCGCGGAGGATGACGCTGGGCGTCGTGACGCTGTGGTATCGGGCCCCGGAGATATTATTCGGGGAGGCGATGTACGGACCGGAGATCGATATGTGGAGCATCGGGTGCATCTTTGGCGAGCTCCTGATCAAAGACGCCATCATGAAGGGGAGCGGAGAGCTCGATCAAATACAAAAGACATTTGCACTGCTTGGGACGCCAACCGATGTAGACTGGCCCGAATTCGCCTCCTTGCCCAGCGCGGGGACCTTCAAGTGGAAGAACAGAGATGGAGCGGAACTGGGGCGCAAGTTTTCGCCTGGCTCCTTTTCGACGACGGGACAAACATATCTCGATCCCAATGGCTTTGATCTGCTGTGCAAATTGTTGACCTTGAACCCAAAGCAAAGGATAAGCGCCGAAGATGCATTGGCACACGCTTATTTTAAGGATGGGGTGCAAATGCAGGTGCCAGAGTTCTTTCAGTGATCCAGGTCCCAAGTGTAGGCGTAATCGAATTGGACGATGTCGGTAACCAGAGATGAGAAATCCTTCGAGGTGACTGTTCTCTTCTTCGTTTCCAGCAGATTGGGCAGATTTGACATTGCATCGTCCTGCCGGGAAAGCTTTTGCAGCATCCCACTGCAATGCCCCGCTCCTACCAACGCGACGATTACTTTTTCGCCAGTGCCATCGTGGTTGTGCTGCAATGCCTCGGCAGTCTGTCTTAATTTTGCAACAATGAACTCATCTCTCTCATCTAGAATCACCCGTTTCAATGACGGAAATGCCTTACCGAGCTCCTCCATTGATTTTGTCAACAGGTCGCATTTGCCCGTCCTATCGTTAAGAATGGACTCCATCCATTCTCTCAGCTCCTTCTCGGATGGTTGCTTTATCGAAGACCAGAGCAAGGCAATCATCAGTTTGATCTTGCCGAAGATCCGAAGCGACTCCCATGCACGCATCAGTGTTATTTGGACGGGACGGTCGCCAAGAACAACTGAGCAAGGTCGATTGCCTCGCGGGTGTGCATTGGAGCTGTGATCATACAGACTGGTTTCTGATGCCGGTAATGGTTGCAACGACGACCCGTGCACTCCCCAGGGAGATCTCTGTGATTGACTCGCCCAATATTTGCGTTCTTGCTCCACTGCCGATTGAAAAGCGGTCTTCATCTCCCCTCCAATTGTGACATTCAACTTGGATGCATAATCACTCTGTATCTTTGTGAATAGGAGACTGCCCCTCGCCAAAGGAGACACGTCGACACTTTGCTCTTTTGGTTGCACACCGTTTTCCGAGGATGCGGGAGGATCGAGCAGCATGCCCACCCGCTGCGAGCATAGCTCGACGAAGAGCACGTCGGGGCGAACGTGCGCCATCAGCAGCCTCGCATCGTCGCAAGAAGTCCGAGACACGTGGCTGGAGCCCAAGAGATATATCACCACGCCATCCAGGTCGATTCGGTGCAGCGGCGCGCCCTTTTTCTCGCGCAATCCCGGCGGGAGCGACCTCCTCCACTCATCGCGTGGAATTGCAAGTGACGGTGCATGTGCATGTTGTGGCGAAGAAGTGAGGGCCTCCTGGCTACCTGTCGCGACGGCGACGAGAAGACCGAGCAGCGCCAACACCCATGCAATCCCGCTGAATTGGCGCATCGTTGCAGCCGCGGGGGAGAGGAGGAAGGTTGTGGTTTGGGTTGATGAGGAGGAGGAAGGAGGAGGCGAGATGTGGAGCTGCAAGAGGCTGCAAAACGTGACGGTGACGGCGTGACACTAAAACACCCAGTTTCACTTTTTTGCAAGTCCCCCAGCAACTCCACCTCGGCATAACGCTGATGTCCTCATCCGCCCCCGCCGCGGCTTCTGCCCCTGATCCGGCCGTCCCTGTTCCCGGCGGAGGCGCCGTTGGAGCAGTTAAACCGGCAACATCAACATCAATTGACACTGAGCAGCAGAGACACATCGACAAGCACCTGCGCTCCCTCCTTGCGTCCGTGCAAAAACGGGAGCCCCTCGACGCCTCCTACGACCAGCTCCTCCCCGTTTCATATCGAAAATACGCCAAGGCATGCACCGCCATTCACAAGGCTGATAAAGATGGAAAGACGCCGACAAAGGGTGGAAAGAAGCCGGCCATGACGGCTGATGTCAAGCTGCACCGTCGACTGAACGCCAATCTGCGCGACATTGTCGAAACCTACGCATCGACGCCCGCGGGCTGGCGACGCAAGCCCAACACGAGGCGAATCGATCTTGATTTTGGATCCAAGGACTCGGCAGACACTGCAAAAAGTGAGGAGATCGACGCCCAGCTCCGCGCGGCGTTTGCATTGCGGGAATCCAAGGAGCACGAGCAGCGCGATTTGGTCAACGCCACGCTCAAGGCGGAGAACGCCAAACTGCGGCGTGGCTGGGGATTCAGCCAGGTCGCGGGCGTAGGGGTAGGGGGTGCCGTGGGGGGAATGCCCGGGGGAACGGCGCCCGGGATGCTCCCCCCGCTCGAGGAGGCGTCCGCCCGAAAGAAGCGGCTGGACGGCATCGCCAAGCAGCTGCGGGAGAAGGAGAAGGGGGCGGCGGACCGGGCCAAGTGGCACAAGATTGCGCAGAAGGGGAAAGGGCTCATCTTGCACCCCAAGGCTGCTGAAAAGAAAATCTTGGCGGAATACCAGCCGCCCGACACTCCTGGGCCGGTCAAGATCAACACAACAACCCCCACCCAATCGGATGAAGCGAAGAAGCGAAAGCGGCTGGACCCCGAAGAGCAGCGCCAGCTCGAAGTGGAGGAGGCCAAGCAGCGGGAAAAGGTCCTGCGCGAGCGGATTCAGCGGGAGGAGGAAGAGCACCGACTGCAACTGGAAAAGGAGCGCGAGGAGCAGGAGCGCAAGGAGCGGGCGTTGGAAACGCCGCGGGACGCGTTGCACCGCCTCTACGAGCCCATCTTCCAAGCTTTGTGGGACATGGAATTTGCGGACCTCGGTGGAACGAATCCGTTCCGGATGGTCATCTCCCGCGAAAACTGCGCCTCCCTCGGCGTCCCCAATTACTGCGACGTCATCGCGAAGCCGATGAATTTGACCTACGTGCAGGAGAAGGTGAATGCTAGGGCGTATGAATCGCTGCAGGAGTTTTTGGAAGACATTGATTTGATCGCGAAGAACGCGATGCAATTCAACCACCAGCCGGACAACCCCTATCACATTGCCGCGAAGGCGTTTCGGAAGCAGTTCCGGAAGTTGGCCAAGCCGCTCGTGCAATCTTTGACTAAAGGGATGGCGGCCAAGTAAAGGAAATGAAAGCGTGACAGCAATAGGTTCTTATGCAAGGTGGAGTCCACGGTATTCTACAATCCAAAGTCAAGACAGGTTGGTGGGTGACACCCGATTACTCCTCTTCCTCGAGTAATATCCAAACCGGCCCTTGTTCTGCTCTGCCTTCAAGGCCTCGAGGCTTTCTGCGTCAATCGTCGCTTTCCTGTTTGTCGCGACGTTGGCACTCTCCTTCAATCGGCGTATGGCTTCGACGTCCTCAGTGGTCATGACGCCAGTCTTGAAGAGTTCCTCTTCTATCTCATCCCTCGGGTTGAAGCAGATGAGAAGGCACGATAGGATGATCATCAGAGCCGACAGAGCGCACACAAATTGGGTGGCAACCTTGGTTGGGGCGGCCCAAGCGTTTACGCCCTCAAGAATCCCGACTCGGCATCTCTGGTATGGACAGCTTTGGAGGTTTCCGTCAGTGCACAGATCCTCGCTCGGGCAGCACAGCTCAAAGTCGAACGGAGTCGGATCGGTACGCCCGCGTAGCGCCGGGCAGGAGGTATCGCAAGTCTCCTTTGCCCTTCCGGAGAGCGAGCAATACTCGGAGCCCATCCAAATGGGGCAGCGCTCGTCCACAAAGTCTAGCAGCCAGGCAGAGGACGGGTCGTCCGAGCAAAGGCTTTGGAAGTACGCCTTATTGAAGTACGAGCTGAGGCGTTGCTCAAAATTGTCGTATTCTGGATAGGCTTCGTTGTTCTCGATGACAAGCTGCATGCTTTGCTCCCGCTTGTTCAGCCATTCGTACTGGGAGAAGCTGAAGAGAAGGACTCCGACCAGCATGAGCTGGTGGAGGCAAAGCATTCGACGGCCCGTGAAGAGACACCCCTTCCTCTTTGTCTGTCTAATGGCCCCGAAGGAACCGTAACAGGAGCAAAAGAGCATCGCTCCGGAAATCAGCAGCACCCACTTGGACATCGATGTTGCGACGGGAAACCTCAGAGCTGCCACTTGATTGGTTGCCACCGAGGCCGATGCAGCAACACACAGAAGAGAGGCGACCACAAAAAGTGCCTCGCCCCAACAAAAGCATAGCTTGATGGTCGCGTTGAGGCGACCCATATTGCTTTGTTTACGTGTCGCCGCGCTCTGTTACGTGCAAGCCTTTCACTCGAGCAACTCAAATGCGGGAGCTTCTGTCTGGGCAAGAGATCACCCTGTGTGCATCAGAGGGTTGCAGAGAGCGAACGGGTGCATCGGAGGGCCCAGAGCTTGTTGTCGCCCCGGCTTTCCCAAAGGAAAAGAGTGACGCGTTTGACTCGCCCAAGCTTTCAAATGCTTTCAAATTGTCTTCAAAATTCTAAACAACTTTATTTTCAATTCATAATCTATCTAACAGCAGGCAAATAACTACGTGCACTCTATATTTCAAGTCCTTTCACATCCTCCTCCTGATTCTTTACTCCACAGCCATCGGAGGATCAACACTATCCTTCTGCTCGCAGTCCATGTACGTGCCGAGATAATCCCTCTGCGACGGAGCCGCGCAAATGCCAAAGACTCCGCCCGCATCGCACCAGAGGCACTGATTCCCGGCCGAATCCGTTCTCGCATCGCAGCCCTTCTTGGCATTCCCACCAGCTCCATTGCCCAAGCAGCTCGGGTCCAAATTCTTCCACCCTCCACTGCCGTTGTTCTCTCCTCTCAAATTGCCCTCCTTCGTCTGAACATTGGAGCAGAACATCCCCACGCTCGCCTTCATGTCGTTGGTGATGCAGCTGCCTCCCAAAATGGGAACGTCGCACCACACGCACTTTTCGCCGGCGGCGGAGGTGGGGTCCGCCCGCGCCTCGCACGTCGTTTGGTCCGCGACCACCTCCTGGTTGGCGTCCATCGCGCATTTGAGGGAGTCGGGGATGTTGTCGTCGGGCTTGGGGGCCGGCGCGACCGGCGGCGGAGTGGGCGGAGGGACGGGCGGCGGCGTCGCCGGCGCGGGCGGTTCGGGCGTCGTCCCGGCCGAACACAGTTGGTCCCAGTACGGCCCGAGCATTTCCTTTTGGCTTTCTCCGACGCAGAGTCCCTGCCCCAGCGTGGCCGTGGCGTCGCACCACACGCAGGGCTTTTGGTCGGCGCCGGAGGTCTTCGCGCACGTTTGCTGGTCGATCATTTGGGGGTTTTGCGGGTTGTTCATGTCGGCCGTGCATGCGAGCGCGGATTTCCAATCGATGCCTAGCTCGGGGCGGTGGAGCGACGAAGCGATCTCGTCGAGGAGATTCAGGCCAGTTTCGGCTGCACCGCCACGGGCGACGGCAGCGGCGGCGAGGAGGGTGGCGAGGAGCAGGTCCTTCATGGTCGTGTCGGGTTGTGAGCAGCGCTTCTTCGGTGATTGTGAGCAGTCAGCGTTGCGGCGGGGCGGGGCGTCGCTTTTTCCGTGTCTAAAAAGCTTCTTTGTGTCACTGAATTCGTGGGCTTTGAAGTACCGTCCTAACCTTCCCCCTGGGCTCACGTCCGTAAGCCAACAAATGAGAAACCGAGTCCTTCAGTGCTTTCAGTGGCAAGGGTAACTTGAAAAATGGAGGTCAGATTTTAGGGTTTTTTTTGTTAGGAGTTGTTAGGGTGGTTAGGGTTGGGGGCGGTGGGGGGGTAGGGCAGGGTTGGGTTCGGGTTGGGTTAGGTTAGGGTTTCGGGTTGGGTCAAATCTGACCTCCATTTCAAGGCACCCTTTCCCGCCACGCACACAGACGCCCCTGGCAAAGGAAAGTGCAACCAAAACAGCCGGCCGGCCGCCTCGCGTCATGCCACTTTCCGCGCCCCTCCGGAGGCTTCCGCCGAAAGATTGACAGCCACCGGTTGCGAGGTGGATAGAGCGGCCGGCAACAGGGTGGCGTGCAGAGCGGCGCGGGCGTGATAGACTTGGATTGGGGGAAGGTGTCAGGTGCAGGTGCACCAGCCAACTGGCATCACTTCGATAGTCGGCGGCGCGGTGCAACAATCTGCTAAAGGAGTGTTCCTCGTTGCTTTCCTGGTCTAAATACAACGCCCGGCCAATTGCAAAAGTCGCAAAGCCTGTATGCTAGCATAAATCATGACGATGATGGTGAGCACAAGATGTGACAGGAGGGAACATCCTCCCATAACAATGTCGAGGGGCATGCGAAGAAGGCACCGCAGCTGTCGTCCTTCACTCGCACAATCGATGGCACGTCTATTATTATTTGCAGTGATGCTGATGGGGTCGGCGTTGGCCTTCCTCTCTCCCCGCCCAATATTCTCCCACGCAAGAATAAGAGAAAGGATAAGACCGAGCAGGGCAAGCTCAACCTCTATGTTTGTATCCTTGGAGCCACCAGCTACGGCCCCTGGAGCTCTAGTCGCTGAGGGTATAGAGTTGAAGGACGTACAGCTGAACGATACCAGTGGACGCGCAACGAATGCCACACTTCTAGAGTTGTCAATAGATGTGGCAGAATCATCGGCAGAAGAAATATTCATACCCATCGGGGAGACGGACGAGGAACACATGGAGCGCGTGCGGAGGGGAGACGACGTCGAAGAGTTGACGCATCTCTTGGCCCACGACGAGGGGGATTTGCAGCCGCTGACGTCTCCCGCCATACCCGTGTCTTACGACGAGTGCGGTCTCATTCAGGCGGAGTGCGTCGCGGTCGTTCCCGCAGTGCCGGTAGAAGAAGTTGTTGATGAAGGGGGTGAGTTGGCGGCTGTTGCCATCGCAGAGGAAGAGGGGGAGGGCTACCCACCCTTCGTCCGTTTCCTCTACCAAAAGGACGACAACGGGCAGACCCTGGCATCAAAGTTGTTCAACGCCGCCCTCCTCGCCATAAGTTTTGGCTACGTCGCCACGCTGGTGTTCACGATCGACAAGGGCATGACCCGAGGGTGGACGCCGGGGGAGATTGGGATGCGCATTCCGCTGGACACTTGGGCGTCGTACGAGAACTCCCTGAGCGAGAAGCCCGTCGCGACCAAGACGATCATCAACGTCATCATTTACCTGCTGGGGGATTGGCTGAGCCAGACGCTGTTTCAGAAGAAGAACGTGCTGGACTTCGATGCTTTGAGGACAATTAAGAACGGATTTGTCGGCATGTGCTTCGGTCCAGCCGTGCACGAGTATTACGAGTTCAGCGATTGGGTGCTTCCCGTGGAGGGCGCCACCTTCGGGCTGACGAACCGCGCCTTCAAGATTCTGATGGACCAGACCATCTATCTTTCCATCAAGTGCTCCATCTACATCATGGCCATTGGCGTGCTCAACGGAGACACGGTGGAAGCCAGCGCCGAGAACGTCAAGGGAAGAATAAAGCCCATCATGTTCACGGCGTGGAAATTTTGGCCGCTCGTGCACTGCGTGACGTACGGGCTGATCCCCGCGCGGCATCGGATACTGTGGGTGAACTCGGTCGACTTGGTGTGGAATGCGATTTTGGCATCCAAGGCAAGGGACGCTGGCGACGAGGAGATTGAAGATAGGGAGGCTGGGGAGGCAGTGTTGGTGAATGAAGAGAAGGTCGTGGAACTGAACGGCGAAGCTGCTGGCGGGGAGCTGGACTTACTCGCGAAACTGAGAACTGTGTTCCCAACATATGTCAATGAAAAGGAAGAGGACGCCTCAAGCGAGGAAATTCTTGGGGCCCAGTGGGAGGACGACAACCAATCTAAAGAGGAGAAGAAGCTCCTTGTTGGGGATTGAGGCGGTGGAATCTTTTTGTGCTAATATGTGTGCTACTAGAAACGTTTCTGTGCTGTCACATAATGAGAGTGCAGTCAAATGAAGGGCAGGGGCTGGTCAGGGTGCAATGCCCCGCTCACACCAACAAGCCTTGCTCGGTCCCGTTGTTTTGGCACGATGAGGCCCAGAAAGCACGGATGGAGAATGGATGACCCCCGACGAAGCATCTAACACACATTACCTACAAGAGAGGTTCAATGTCTCAATCAATACATACATGCAATTGATCCTATTACCTCTACATCTAGCCATACCCCGCCAGATTCCCGTCAACAGTATCCTACACCTCTGTAGGTTCATCTTGCTCCTCTTCGTTGTCTCCAGCCTTGTTGCTCAGCTCTGAGATCAGGCCACTCTCGTGCATCTTGTTGTAAAGCGCTTGCCAGGAAACAGTCGAGGTGGCAGTTTGATGCTTGAGCTTGGGGTTGATCGCTTCCCATACCTGTGCCCAGAGGGCGGCAACAGTGTCCTCGCTCCAGTTATCCTCGTTCCAGCAACCCAGCTGAAGAGCCTGATGTTTGACCACCTTCATGACGCAGCGGAGCTTGGAAATGTAGCCGGCACCACACTTGAGAAAGCTGACGTAGGTGGAGTGGACGTACCGCAGCGGAGGGATCCCTGTATCAGGATCGCCAAGGAACCACAGGCCGAGGACCGTGGCAGCATCGACATTTGTGGGAAACTGCCAATCGGATGGAAAAGGATTCAGCTTGCCGTGGTGGATGCCCCACATCATCTCCTTCGAAGCGTTCTCTGATCCCACGCCAACGTTGCCTCCAAGTGCCTCCTCCGTCGCAGTAATCATCTCTGCGGCGTACGCTTCCGTTTGGATCTCAAGGTTCTCGGCCACCTCCTTCATCAGATTCGAGTTCTTACTGATCGTGTTGAACAACGTCCCGCACTTGATAGCTCCGTCATCGGCGTCCTCGCTCAAGTGATCTCCGACAGAAAGCTCCATTTCGGGCCAAATTTTGCTCCACAACGCATCGACCCGCGCCTTGTCCCAATTATCTAGCCAGAAATGGTTCTTCAGGCCGAGGTACCGCACAAGCTTCATGAAACGGCGCACTCCGCCGTGGCTGGCGGCCGCGCCTTTGAGGTGCTTGAGGTGGCCCGTGGTCAGGTACTGCAGAGGTGGGGTATGTGACGAGGGCTCGCCGTTGAACCACATGTAGATCGCTTCTTTGGCCGTGAGCGCCTTGGGAAACGACCAATCGGCAGGCACGGGAGAGAGTTTGCCGCCTTGGACGCTCCACACTGTGAACAGAGTATGCGACCGAGCTATGAGGGACAGCGCCAGGGGTGCGGGCACCTCGGCGGCATCGGACGAGGCCACAGTAGCCTTGGATCCGAGGCTAGCCAATTGGCCAATCATCACAGTGTAGGACGACTCCACGTCACTCTTCATCTTGTTCACAGCTTCGCTCAGTTGCTCGAGGGATTGCAAGAAGCCGGTCTTCTGCGCGTGGATCTGACGAAGCAGGTCGTTGAACTCCGCGGACATGACGATGGGAGTGGGAGCATTCTGAGGAGCTCCAGGCCCGACCCTGGGAGTAGGATTCGACTTCCTGGCCCTCTTCTTCCGCCCCCCACCGCCGTCCTCGCCCTCCCTCTTGGCGTTGTTCGGCTGCTTTCGAGGAAGCAAGGTGCCATCGTCGTTCAACGCCTTGACCATGCTGATCAGGTCTCGCACCTCTTGGGACCGGGAAGGGTTCCCCGTCTTATTCACCGGGTCCCAATCAACAGGGCCCGCGGGCATGTAGTATCCGAGGCCCTTGCGCCAAAAGGCAAGGGTGTGATGGCTGCCAGATACGGAGGGATCCCGAAAATCGGGCTCCTCCGTGCCAAACGCCTTCATATTCATCCAATTCACTGCAGATATAATCGGCAGTTAGGTCGAGGAAAGTCAGCACGAACGTCTCAAAGAACACATTTGCAATTGCGATCAATACGGAGAGCTTACCGATGTCATGCGGCTGAATCGAGGACAGCTCGGCCTCGGAATACACGTGGTCCGCGGGGAACTGCTCACGCCCCAGATAATAGGCCATAAATTCCCTGTGAAATACGAACAATGCGAGGCGTGGTGAGAGGGAAAGGACGCAATAGGGGACGACCAATGACAATTGCAAATGCTCACTGCAATATTCCGTTGTATCGCTTCAGCTTCCCATCAGGGCTGTACGACGTGCCCGTCGACTTTTGCCCCTCTGCGGCCTCCGCGTTGTCGATAGGCTCCATCTCAATGGTTCCTGTGGTTGCTCCCGCCGCGTTTGTCCTGATGCTTTCCCTCGCCCCTCTTGTCGCCGCCGCCAGTCCGTGATGCCGGCCGGGGTGCAGGTTGTGGTGCACCGAGTTGTCTGTTTTGCGTTGAAAAGTGCAAAAGCAGCTCGCCTCAACTCGCCTTCATCTCTCGGCGGATTGTACCGTCTTCACCATAGAAAATGTCCCTCTCCTATTTTCAAGATTTTCGATGCGGACATTTTACCCCCCTGTTCAGAACGGTGCGGAC
>JALLAP010000742.1:0-21300 GCA_036939355.1 Thalassiosira profunda | reverse complement strand
GACGCGCTGTCGTGCTACTCCTACCTCCTCCCTCACAGGGCGTCGGCCGCCGCAGCCAATATCAATTGCAATGAGGCGCCAGCTTTCTCTACGTCCCAGCTGGACGCCTGGTTTCGCGCCCTCCACCCATCCGCATTTGCAGACGAGCCATCCAATTCTGCGTGGACGGACGCGTCGTACCAGGGCAAGCTCCTGCTGCGTAAGACGGCGTGGCACACCTTTGACGATTCATGCACCCCGAGTACGGCTATTCGGATACGTGGCAGCCCCTCATCACAAGTGTCAAAATGAAGGAAATATTGAGAGAGATCACGGATGCTGTGTCGGCTGTGTGCGGCTTGGACAGCAACGAGCTAAATTCGGTGAACCTGAACTACTACCCACAGGGAGGCGGAGTTGGATTTCACGCCGACGACGAGTTCCTCTTCGACGGTCTGAACCGGGAGACTCGCATCGTTTCCCTCTCCTTGTGTGCACGCGCTCCGTGCTCAGTTGTTGGTGAAGATGGCAGCTTTGGAGCGCGCTTGTTCCAGGTGAAGCCCAAGGGAAAGAAGCATCAAATGGAANGTTGGTGAAGATGGCAACTTTGGAGCGCGCTTGTTCCAGGTGAAGCCCAAGGGAAAGAAGCATCAAATGGAAACAAAAGAGCTCATGCTGAGGCACGGTGATCTCATGACGATGGAGGGCATGTTCCAGAAATACTACCTCCACTCGATCTGGCCCGGCGATAGCGAGAAGTACACAGACCACGAGCTGTGTCGAGGGGAGCGCATCAATCTCACCTGGCGGACGATCGTTCGGCACCTCGATGGCTCGGACGAGTGCAGAGGCCTCGCCTGTCCTTTGTCAAATCGAGGGAAGTGAGAGGAAGACGGACGAGCTCATACAAACTGTGTCTACGATACATCGAACTTTTGGCTACAGAGTGACTGCTGGAGAGAACGAAGCTCCGTGCAAGGAAGAAAGCAACGAAGCTGGAGGTGAATAGGTTCCGCTCCAGCTGACAAATCAACTCAGACGCTCATCTCGCAACTGCTCGTCCGGCGAATGCCTCCGATGAACTCGCCCTCCTCGCTGACGCCCTCGAGGGTGTCCTGCGCCAGGGCGGGAAGGATGGACAGCTCCCTCCAATTCTGCTCCTCTTCCTCCGCCACGACGAAGAACTTGGCCGGGCTGGGGTTGGCGTAGGAGGGAGAGATGAGATCCGTGCTGCGGGCGGGCGAAGGGAGGTAGCTGTTGTCGCTGCGGTCGCAGCTGTTGTCGTACGTGAGGTCGGCGGTGCGGTAGGCGGTCGACTGCCCGTCGTTGGACGCGTCATCGGGCTTTGCGGCGGGCACGGCGGAGTCTTTCTCGCCGTTCTTGGCGTCGTTCATGCGCTTGAATCCGGTGATGATCAGGGCCATGGCCACCAGTCCTCCGGCAGAGGCAATGAGGACGGCCGCGTAGGAAGATGAGTCGTCGTCGTCCTGGAGCAGCTTGTCGATGGCCGGGGACGAATCGGCGGTGGGTGGGTCCTGGCCGAGATAGCGGACGTCCACCACGTTGGGGTCGCCCAGCGTCCCCTGGATGAGGGAGAAGNGGTGGGTCCTGGCCGAGATAGCGGACGTCCACCACGTTGGGGTCGCCCAGCGTCCCCTGGATGAGGGAGAAGAGCCGCTCCAACTCTTCGTAGGCGTCCGCCGTGATGGTAGCGTCGTGCTCGGCGGACTCGCCTTCGATGGTCAGAGTCGTCTTGCCTTCCACGACGAAGCAGCTCGTGGCGTCAGGCTGTCCGGGCGTGCAGACGTCTAAAATTGCAGAGACAACAGAGCAGCAATGAGTTAGAGGGATCAAAGAGAAGATGAATGAATGGAAGAATCACCGGACTTACAGTCAGTGACGACGTCTTTGGGTGCCGAGTCGACAGAGACGATGGTGGTCTCCGCTTGCTCCAGGCGGCGGCCCCTCTCTTCGTTGCTGCAGATGGTTTCGATCAAGGCGCTCTCGATGCCCTGCACAGCCTCTTCGATGCCGTCCAAACTCGGCGCGTCGCTGGATGTGGTTTCGACTCGATAGTAGAAGGTGAGCACCAGATCGCGCTCTTTCTCGGGATCCGTCTCCATCTCAAAGATGCACTGGTAGCCGTCGTCGGTGATGACGAACCTGCTCTCCTTCTCGTCATCGAAGACGGGCGCTGCAGTGGGCCAGCTGTAGTCGGCGGAAAAGGCTTCGATGCCCACGCTTGACTGTTCGCCGCAATCGACGCTGCCCCAGCATTCCGGCGAAGCGAAGATGGTCACGAGGTCGGACGAGACTTGGCTCCAATCCGTGGAAGAGAGATCGACGCCCTTCTCGGAGCATTCGGCCTGGGCGTCGATGAGCATGAAGGACACGAAAAACGCGAAATCAGACTCGCTCGGCGTGTCGCATGGGTCTTCCTCTTGCTGGAGCACGCGGCGCACCCCGCGGGTGGTGGGGGTGTCGACGTCCAGGATCAATTCAACGACGTGGTCTGCACGAGGTGTGAGCAAAGACACGCTGCAGATGGAAGAGAGTGCATCGGGAAACTTACCAAGGACGCATTCGTCAACATCCAAATCTACGCCGGCGCATTCGGCAGCCTGGTTGAACAGGAGCGTCATGAAGAGCTTGGAAATATCGTCGCCCTCGCCGCAAAGCGCCTCCCAGCACTCCTGATGAGAGAACAAACGAAGGAAGGCGGAGAGGACGGTGTCGAACTCCTCGTCGCTCACGTCCTCGCATTGGTTGCTGGTCTTGCCCATGATATCACGAAGCATCTCCTCAGTGACTGCCGGAGGACCGCATTCGCCTTCATCCTCGTCGCGTGCTGAGCCTTCAGCCACGTCGGGCTCGAGGGACTTTCCGAGGAAACGCGTTCGAGCGCCGGCGCCCTCGTCCCAGTCCATAGCCATGAACGCGTCGATAGTCTTGGAGGCGAGGCACGAGTCACCGGGGAGCTCGACGCCTGTGCACTTGCCGAGGTACTGGAAGATCAGCGGGCCCCAGTTTGGCCCATCGTCGTTGGAGGGTCCCGGAGGCGTGGCCGTGGCGGGAGGTTCGACCGCGGGCATGCTGAAGTCGAACGATAGGGACGACAGGGAGAGAGACACATGCTTTCTGCGGCAAAGAACGCAGCGTCGAAGCTGTCGGCCCACCACATCTCGTCCGGCGACGAAGAGCCCTTGGGAACTGCTTTCGCCAGCTTGGAAGCCTTCGCCTTGGACGCCTTCGCCTTGGCAGTCTTGGCCTGGAGCTCCGGGCCAGAGGACGACTTGACCGTTCCAACATCCGACGCCAGCGCCTTGGAGGCCTTGGGCCAGATGCGCTTGGGCGTGGACTTCGAGGCGCGCAGACGCCTGGATCGCCCACGTCCAAACACGAGCGGCTCCTTGGCCGCGGCCGCCCCGAGCAGCAGGACAGTGGATACGAGCGAGAGCTTCATGGTTGCGCTACTGCAGCATGGGCTCCGGGTTCGTCTAAGAGTTCAGTTCGTCGATGGGCCTCGGGTGCATTATGCAGCGATCGCTGGCGCTGCCACGCCAACGCCTCCACGACCAAACGTAACGTGTTCATGCATGATGTGTCTGTCGATTCTCGTCAGCTGACATACCATCTAACTGAACGATGCCATAAATCGTGCCATTGATTCCTGAGAAAATAGACTCCAGTCATGGGCACATACATAAGATGTGTGTGTGTAGCTTTGCAAATCGATCGATTCAGTGTTCAAAGGCTGAGCTCGTGTGCTTGGGGCATCGGAGAATGAAGAGTGATGCTCGTGCATGATTGAAAGGCACGCTTGGGTGGAGTTGAGTCTGGATCGTGCGCGACTATCTTTGCAATAGGGATCCCACATCAAATGAGACTCCCCCGAAGAGAAGCAAGCTCGCAAAGCGAGAACGAGAGAGGCGTGGGATTCCGCGCCGCCGCGGCCGCCCTTGGCCCAGTAACGAAGTGTAGAGCGCGTCGGTTGCAACAACACCAGCCTCAAGATGGGGCGCTACACCACCGTCCAGGCGTATGCCGACAACAACCAGAATAGCAGGGTCGTGAGCTATGCCCAGGCCACGGGAACCGCGGCCGCATCCTCTTCCGGATCTGCCTCGGCCTCGGCCGCCGCCCCCGCCGATCGCGGGCCCGTGGTGACCGAGAATGTCAGCAACCCCTACGGCTCCACCGCCGGGGCCGGCTCGGGCGAGTTTCACGTGTACCGCCACGCCCGCGCGAGAGAAATGGAACGCTGGAAGCAGATCAACGCATCGGAAGCAGAGAACAAGGCGGAGGAGGCGTTCCAGCAGAAGTTGGCGCACGATACGCAGACGGAGGCCGAGAAGACGGAGAAACGGAGGAGGAAGCGGGAGAGGGCGAAGGAGGCGAAGAGGAGGAAGAAGAACCTAAAATTGGGGGGCGTGGGGGGCGGGATTGCGACGAACGACGAGGGCGGGGGAGAGGGGGGAGAAGAGGAATTCGAATACGTGCCCCTGGCTGCCGCAGAGATCGCTCAGGGTGCCGTGAAATCCGACGAAAGTGCGAGGGAAACGGAGGGAGAGGGGGGCTCTTCGAAGAATGGAGGGGAAGTGGCAGATCTCAAAGCTCCCCCGGAATCGGAGGGAAATCTTCCCTTTGCCAACGATGGATCTTTCCTGGAGCGGATGAAGAAGGAGCTTGCAAAGACAAAATCGAGGTCAGAAGAATGATAGGATAAACATCTCTGTTTCAATACTCCCTGTCTCTTTGTGGTCTGGATCTTCAACTGAAATAAAACAAACAGCAAGCACATGCTGAAGGGCCGGTGCTAAAACCTGAACCCAACTCTCCCCTGATGAGCTCCGATGGATATCACCTCTCTAGGTAAGTATACTCTTGATTGTTAGGGAGAATGTTTGGCTCACCCTCCTGCTTCTGGTGCTGAAGAAGACATATCACAAGTATCGTAACATGCACCAACAGCGTGGTTCAGCGGAGAGTTGAGAAAGGATCTTCTAGTGTGTAGCCCCACTACATCTTTATTAGTCTCGATACCTATGAACAACAAATAAATCCTCCCCAGCGATACCAGAAAGCTCATGGGGCTGCATTGAGCGCCCGGTTCCCCCGAGGTGTCCCCGCGCCAAGTTTAAGTTTCAGGGGGAGAATGCTGCCTCAAAGGCCTTCCCCCGTAGCTTTTGCACAAACGAATTCCAATCTCCCCATATTTTGGGGGGAGACTCAATCATAGCTCAGCTAGCCGTTTATCATTTATACGGAGGCGATGAAGGCCTTGCAGGGGAACTCCAGGGGCGCCAAGTTGGTCACCCGGACGACGTTCCCGGCCCCGGGCGTGTTGAAGATGACGTACAGGCTGTTGAGCAGTCCGTTGTTCGTGAACACCTCGTACTTCTGCTTGAAGTTGTTCGGCCCGTTCAGGAGCTCGACCTGCGCGTTGAGCTGGCGGGTGTCCGTGTAGAGGAGGACCTGGACCTGGTCGACGGTGGCGTCGAAGTTGACCGAGTGGACGGCCCCGCCCTCGATGTACCGTCCCTGGTTGGCGGTGAGGAGGTCGGCGCGCTGCCCGACCATGGAGGGGCCGGCGTACGCGGCCGCGGCGTTGAGGGGGAAGTCGCCCGGGCCGGTGTTGTTGATGTCGATGGCGGCCGCCTTGTTGCGGGTGCCGATGAGGGCCTGGACGGGGCGCATCATGCCGTCCTCGGTGTAGGCCTTGACCTTCATGGGGGTCCAGTCGGGTCCGATCCACAGCTCGACGAGGGCCTCGACGGGGCGGCCGTTGGAGTCGACGCCGACCTGGACGATCTCCTGGTTCGGGTCGGGGAACTCCCAGTGCTCGCGGGAGGAACCCTCGATGCGGACCGAGCGGCCGATGTTGGCGAGGTCCCACTCGGTGGCGGTGGCGCTGAGGGCGGTCCGGGGCGCGGTCGTCCGCGCGGCCGGGGAGAAGGCCTCCGTGGTGGCGGCGAGGCCGAGGGCGAGGGCGGCGAAGAGCTTCATGGTGATGGGGCGTAGGGGGAGGACGGCAACGTCGGTGCACGAGGAGATGTGGGCGGAGCGGCGAGGGAGGAGCGAGAGGGAAATCCCATCGCCGTTGCGCGCGTTTGTCGCGCGGTTCAAACTTGAACGTGACGTCATCATACTATTCCGCCGTATCCCCTACAGAGGAATTAATCTCCCATTTGACGTGGACTTGATGTGGGACACGTGCGTGGCGTTCTTGGCTTTGGCTCGCGTCTGTCTGTTCTTCTTTGGAGCACAAAATCCCACACGCCCTCCCACACTGCGAAAACGAAAAGCTGCCGCCCTCCTATGCCGCGCGGCGGCTCTGTAATGGCGGTCGGCCTTGCTCGAGGACGATGGCAACGGCGCCGATGATATTGAGAGCCGGGCTGAGGCGCGGAAATGGCCGGACGAGCCTTTCGTCGTTGGCTGCGGCCCCGGGCAACACGAGATGCGTCGGTGCACCTGCTCGATCGTCTCCCTTGGTTTCAGCGCGCTGCGCATTGCAAATCGCGCCGTCCGCGTGCCGGAGAGGGCCATTGCACCAAAATATAACGCGCGTATCGCTGCAAAGGAACTTTTCTGCAAGTGCCGCGACTGCCACGAGATCCGCCATCGAGAACACCCCGTTGGATAGCCCGGAAGGCGCTGCACTGTTGCAAGGTTTGAATGTTCACACGGTCCACGCCGAAGATGACGGGCATCCACTGGCGGTATATTCGATTGATACCAACTCTGATGGTGACGACGAAAATGAGCAACCAAATGAGCGAACGCCCGTGCTACTGCTGCACGGGCGGACGTGGAGCGCCGTCCCGGTGTATCATCTCGTGGGCAGGGGAGCATCCGCGGAGGGAGGCGAGAACCGATCGCTCGTCGATGCCCTTTACAATACCGGCCGGATACAGCCCTACGCCATGGACTTTCGTGGGTTTGGGGGAACTCCCAAGGATGAATCGAGGTTTGTCGAACCGCTGAAGTGTGTCTCGGACGCGGTTTCAGTGCTGAATTGGATACGCAACAAGCACAGCAACGACGGCAGCGACGGTTCTGCGCCTTCCTTGCTGGGGTGGAGCCACGGGGCACTCATTGCGCAGATCATGGCCCAGCGGCACCCCGAGGCACTGTCGAAATTGATACTGTATTCGTCCATCTACAACCCGAACATCAAATACTCCATTCCTCCACCGGAATCGGAGGATCCACACTGGGGGCACACCGACCACGACGACTTTCCCGTCCACGAAATGGCGACGTGCAACGCGTACGACAATGCCATGGAGGACTTTACCAACGAGGGCATGTTCCCTCCCCTCTCGGCCAAGCTGTTCGCGGAGGCGGCGTTGGTGAGCGACCCGATCAAGGTGCAGTGGTGGAATTTGCACCAATTGAACGAATGCCACCCGAACTTGGTGAACGTGCCCACGATGGTGATTGCCGGGGATCAGGATCCGTACGCACCGCCGCAGACACAAGCGGAATTGTTTACCAACCTGGGGAGGGATGTGGATCGAACGTGGAGCATCATAGCCCGGGCGGATCACTCCGGTCACTTGTCCGACGAGAGGCAACGATTTGTGGACAACATGACGGACTTTTTGCAAAGGCGGTGAAAGTTTCGGAGCCGGCTTCCGCCAGCATCTTTCTCCATAGCAAGCATTACAATTACCGACTGTGCTCAAACGCTGCGACAGAATCACCAGAAGAACCTTCCAAGATACAAGCCAACATGTTTGTTCGCTGGGACGGAAGTGTGCAGGTGCGGGCATCATAATCTCGATCAATGTGTTCCGAAGGTTCAAAGACAAAGTCTTCGCGGTAGATCTGGCTCTGGTTGTCAAACTTGAAAGCTCTGATTTCTTCGAATCTGTCGAGTCCAGATGTTACTTGGACTCCCAGCATAATGACCGTCCCATCGTGTGAAAGATGCATGGGCTGACCACCATTGATGGATTCGGAGGGCGCAACATCGATGGAATCTACAAACGACCATTTGCCAATTCTGATCCACTTGTGAATTGAGACACGGCCCCTTTTCGTACCTCCTGGATCCAGGATGGCCACAGTTTTGCCATCGCCCGATATAGCGATCGACTGAGCACAAGATTTCGATCCTTCAAATGCGCAGCCAGGACAGCAATTAAGAGGGACCGGGAGTTCCCAACGGAGACCACCGACATACTCATATACTTCCGCAAATCCTCCCAAGCGGCCTAAGACCAACACCTCCGCGTTCTCTGATAGCGCCACACCCCTAGCATAGAATCCTGACGCACGCTCGAACTTTAGCAAGCTTCCATGCCTCCAGCCACTTTCTGTGTCCCTTACTTGCAGGTAAGTGTGGCTTTCACGCCCCACCTCGACGTCCTCCAGGCCCACAAAAGCTACTTTTGTCCCATCTGGCGAGCCGTAGACGCGCGAAATTTGCTTCCACACAGTGTCAGGATTGTTAGGGTTGGGATGGTACAGATCGTGGATGTCAATCGTCCGAGTAACTTCCCATTGATCGTCATCTCCGAGTGAATACACCTGCATGCGCCCAGTGGGACTACTTATGTTGGGGTACCAAGACCAAAACACGGCAAGTCGGTTGGGGCCGAGAATAACATTGTCTGCAGGATGGATTGGGTCCGTCTTAATGGGATTGCCCAAGAGTTCCCACGACGACTGCGAATTTCTTTTGCTTGAAAGCTGGTAAATTTCCGCCAATGGGTCGATGTTGTAGGTAGGACTAAGACCGACGGCGATGATAGTCCCTTCGGCGTTTGTGCTCATCGACAGAACTGATCTTGGAAAGTCCGAAGTGTCTTCGTTTTCCAAGAAATCATCCACCGACCCGATCATACGCCAATCAAGTGTCCGAGAGGGCGATTGCGTCGGAGGCACCGAAGGCCTGGAGGTCGGAGGTGTGACCGTCGAAGTCTGTTTTGAAGGCGGGGCAGTCGAAGGCTGCGTGGGAGAATCATCCTCCTTCTTGGGGAAAATTCCAAGGCCAGCAAGGATGGGAAACACTATTCCAGCGATGAAACACAGGATGGTAGCAATACTGCCTGCTATCCCCAGCCGCTCGCCCCACTTTGAACGTCTCCGTCTCTCGTGGTCAGGCGGGTGCGCACCTCCTCGCCGTCCCCGACAGCGACGCCAAAGTGTGACCACAATGAACGTGTCCAGGAAGGAGCGCCAGGTAGGATTGCCTGCTGGTGCGGCAGTGGGAACTGTGTTGTCTTGCGCATCGCCAGGGCCAACAGTAGCAGGTTCCGTGCTGTCTTCCGGCATATCTGGTTCTGTTTCCGGAGAAGGCAGTTCAGCTTCACTGGGCGATGCACTGTTCGCATCTTCGATGCTGCCGCCGCTGTCGCTTGACATGTTGATAACAAAGAGACTTAAGCGACTAGTGGCTGTGAGGGTGTGGGGCAACCGTAGAACCGGCCAAACTGCGCCGCTTCACCTCTAGAGAGAGCACAGGGCTGCGGCTTCCGTTGCGGCAGGTGAAGGTCTTGGTGTTGATGTTGATGGTTCTTGGTTCTCTTCTCTCTTCGTTCGTCTCGCACGCACCCCCCCCCGGGGGGAGCAACTTTTTTGCTAGAGGCTGTCCCAGGGGGCTTCTCCTTGCTTGATTCACATTGGCGAAGCCAGGGGGGAGCAACTCCCCTGGATAGGCTGACCTCGGAAGGGGGGGCGAGGGCGAGTGGGGGGGGCACACTTTGTGGTTCGACTACAAGCCTGCTGCCTCGTGCTCGCCACTCGACCTCGACGATGGCAACGACCGAGCCTCCCCCGTCCGGCCGGCGGAAGAGGCGGTGGGGCGACCAGGGCCCCGCCGGCGGCGCTGGAGAGGAGGAGGACGGCGCCAAAAAGAGCCGCTTCTCGGCCAATCCGCCCGCCAACGGAGCGCCCACTGCAACATCAACAGCAGCTGGTGCATCCGCAAACAACAATGGCCAGCCCGCCGACCCCAAGGCCCGGGCGGCGGCCCTCCAGGCCTCCGTCCAGGCGCGGTTGGCCGCATTAAAGGCCCGGACTGGCGGAGGGGCCGCCAAACCAGCGCCGCCAGCAACAACAGCCGGTGCCACCACCACACAAAAATCAACAAAGCGACCCCCGGAGGCCGCGGTCCAGAATGACAAATCCGCCAAGCGGGCGAAGGTGTTCGAGCTGGACATGACCAGCACCGCCCCCACCCGCTTGCTGGAGAAGCAGCAGCGGGAGGAGCAGCTGCGGTCGAACGCGGCGCCGGTCAAGCCCGCGGAGAAAATCAACCCCTATCTGATCGACACGGTGGCCGCTGCATCTTCTGCAGAGCCGCCCCCCAAAATAAAGAAGGACAAGAAGGGCATGGTCGCGGAGGCCAAGCTGGGGAAAAAGCCAGTCAAAGAGGAGGAGGTGGTGTTGGACAATCGGCTGGCCCCCACGTCCAAAGGCCGGCTGCATTCCCGGCCCCTGAATTTTGTGGCTCCGGGGACGTACATCGCGTTGGGGGAGAAGAAAAGGGAGCAGGCCGCGCGGGCCGCCGAGAGTGGATTCATTAGCGGAAGAAAGGCGGGGAACGTCGTGAAAAGCGTGGGCATGGCCGCGGTGATTGGGGAAGAGGGGGGAGGGAGCTATTATGGGGCGGGGGAGGCGGGCACCGTCATGGAAAAGCGACTCCCGGCCCGAGTTGACGCGCCCGAGTTGGAGTTGGACGATTATACGGGGAAGAAGAAGATATTGACGTCGGTGTCTGACGTGGACTTGGAGAAGAACGATATGGCCGTGGCAGCGACGCTGAGGGCGGCCACTTCCTCGATGCCCTATGCGATGGAGTGGTGGGATGCCGAGCTGCTGCCGTCCAAGTTGCGCAAGGAATTGGCGGGGGAGGAGGGGAAGGCCATTGCCGCGAGAGCGAAGAAGCGGGGGGTCAAGAAGGACGAGGCGGCGGTCGTCGATGCGGCATCGGTGGCGCAGCAGTATAAAGAGGACGAGGAGCGGCACGCGGAATTGACGAAAAAGTGCTACCAGCACGCCTCGCTGTCGCATTCCAAAACGCACGCGCTGCTGCAGCATCCCGTGCCCATCCTGACGCCAGCCCAGCGGGCGGCGAAGGAGGCGGCCAAAAACAAACCCCCCACCCTGCACCTGACGAAGGCGGAGCGGAAGCGCCATCGCAAACTGCGGAGAGCGGAAAGGCTGCGGGAGCAGCAGGACCTGCAGGCCGCCGGCCTCATCCAGCCCCCGGAACCGCGGCTGACGCTGAGCAACTACATGAAGGTCCTGGGCGACCAGGCGGTGTTGGACCCGTCGAAGATGGAGGCGAAGGTGATGGAACAGGTCCACGCCCGGAAGATGAAGCACGAGAAGATGAACGCGGAGCGGAAGTTGACGAAGGAGCAGAAGGCCGCGAAGCACGCGAGGAAGTTGCAGGAGGATACCAGTCAGAGCGTGAAGGTGGCCCTGTTCTATGTGAAGGACATGAGTCATCCCTACCACCGGGCGAAGGTGGACTTGAACGCGCAGCAGAATGGCATAACCGGGGGTGTTTTGGAGTGCGAGGGCAGCGGGTTCAGCCTCGTGGTGGCAGAAGGGGGCGAAAAGGCCATCAAGCGCTACACCCGCCTCATGACGGTGCGGATGCGATGGCGGGGAGAGGACTTCTACGAGGACCAGGACGAGTCCGAGGAGGAGCTCATGGTGGGCGAAGACGAGGAGGAGGGGGGCGAAGGTGGGGAGAAGAAGGAGAAGCGCAAGAAGTTCAACCCGCACAACGAGTGCGAGCTGATATGGACGGGGATGACGGTGAAGCGGGCGTTCCACTCCTTCATGTTCCAGGCGGCCGAGGACGCGGGAGTCGCCAGGAGGATATTGGAGGCGAAGGGCGTGGCGCACTACTGGGACCTGGCTGCCGGGCACGTCGAGGGGAAGGCTGGCGTTGGCGGCGTGGCGGAGGGAGATGGGGCATTGAGGTTTCGCCTGGGCGATGGTTGGAGCTCAACTGGTGATGGGAACGACGCCATGACTTAGGGATTTAGAGACGACGCCTCTAGAAAAAAAGCTTCTCTACGAGTCCATCCACCTTGAAACAAAGATCACGTCTTGCCAATGATTTACCAAGGAGCTTGCACGCAATCTGACGATCTATTTCGCATCTTTTCCTCCCCTCAATTCCTTGTCCCAGTTGTCTTCAGAGTACACACCATCCACAGCCCTCTGATCAGCCCATTGCTTTATCTTTCCTTCCTTTGCAATCTGTACCATCTTCTCGTGTTCTGTAGCGTTATGACGACATGCGTCCTTGTGATTGGGCCAATCCTGCAATGTTGGTGCCAGACATATTGAGCATTAGAATGATGATCATACGATTTCTCGCATTATCTCACAGTTGTGCTTACCTTGACCTGGCATTCCTTGCTACAATACTGAATCATTTCACAACGGGAGCATTGCAAAAGCTTCTTCCTTTCAGATTTCTTCCTGCACACCGAACACAATCCAACCTTGACGTCATTCTTGTAGACTAACTTGAGACCGTCGAGGCAACGGCATTCGACCTTCTTGCAGAGAAACATTGCCGTTGCCCTCGCAGGATCGTGCGTCATATCCCTACCAGGCCGTGATACGCATCTGACAATATCTGTTGGCGGCACCTTGCCAAGTTGAGCATCCAACAGGAACTGCATCTGCAAGACACAAAAAATAGAGTATGCCTGCGCCCTCGAAAGATTGTTGTTCAGCCTCCACTCTGCTCCCACGGATATCAGGTGCGTCACAGTCCGTTGACGAAGTGCCACACTCTCCCATGTCGACAGATCCTTGGTTGCAACCATGGACGCTCTCACAACCTCCTTGGTCAAGTCCATGCCAGTATTCCCCTTCTTGCAAATGGCCTCGTAAACCAACCCATCAAATGTTTCATAAAATCATGGATGGGGTGCCCGGTAGGCAAAGGAGGAGCGCCCGGGCAGCCGTGGTAGCATTCCAACGTGGCATTGCCGCCGGGCAGGCTGAGAGAACGCATTTGATTGGCCAAATCGGACGCAGCGTTTCCTCCGCCCGCCGCGGCCTTGGCCTTCCGTTCTTGCCCTCTTTTCTTCTTGCGGTTCCCCATTGTCGATCCGAAATCAGCGGCTCGCCCCGCAGCAGCGCAAGCAGCGCGTGTCGGGGCCTCGGCGCCTCAGCGAGCGCGGGGCCGCGGGCGGGGGGCCGGGGGGGCAGGGGGGTGGAGTGAGCACAGGCGCGCGGGCGGGTGCGGATTTTGGTTTAGCGGGCACGTTGAATTTCAGTGAATTTACAACTCGGGGAAGCGCCCCCAAAATCGTATCGTAGGTAGCGCCCGCCCCCTGTCCCCGCCCCCACTTCTTGCAACTGCAACCCGAACGAGAACGAGCGCATCATCATGGGAAGCTGCGTTGGCAAGTGCATCGGGGGAGCGGCCGCCTACCCCGGCGACAAGCGGGTGGCCAAGCCCGTTTACCAGCCGGGGGCCGACGAGTACAAGCAGATCAATTCCACGACGGCGGTTGCGAACGCGCACTTCGTCACCTGCCCGGGCGGGAACGCGTTGAAGCTCGTGGGCAAGCCGAACCGGGGCGCCGAGGCGCCGGCGGCGAGCGGGGGACTTGCCAAATATATTTCGGGTGAGTGCTGGGAGCGTTGCATTTTTATCTGGATATCACTAGTGCTCATTGCGATTTGTGCACATCTTGTGCTCTATCAAACAAACAAAACAATAGTCACCCTGCCGCCCGGAGTCTCGGCGGGAGACGTCATACACGTCAAGGCGCCCGACGGGCGCATGAACGCCATTACAGTTCCGGAGGGGATGGGGCCAGGGTCGACTTTTACCGTTGAGTTTTCAGTTGATACGCCGCCCCCTCCTCAGGAGGAAGAACTGACGCCGGGAGTGTACGTGCCGACGGTCGTGGCGGAGCCTGAGGCGGAAACGGCTGTACCAGCGGGAAGTTACGGAGCGGGGGATGGAATGGAGGCGGTGGCGCAGCCGACAACTGGCCCATACGTTCCGGCGTATTCGGCGAAGTAAAAAGTGGTGCGATGGGTGTTTGTTGTTGGTTGATTTGGTGCAAGAGATAAGACGAGTGCAATCTGTGCATATCCCCTTTGGTCTCTGGCACAAAATGCATTTGGATTGCTCAGTGTTGCAATGGAGTGATTATCTCCATTCATGCAATCGACGACAGCCCGGCCTCGTATAGCAACCGAACGGTTTCGTGGCAAAAGTCGCCTACGTCGGGCCCATCGTCCGTCACGTCTCCGTCACTTTCGAACGCCTTGTTGTATCGCTTTCCATCCTCCGCATACCAGGCCCGGACTTCCGCTAAATCCAGCCACCTGTGGTTGGCAACCTCGTCGTCCACTTGCCAGGGTATCTCGTCGTGCCGTTTCGGAAACTTCACAATCCACGTGAACGTCAGCTGCCGATCGATGCGGTTGTTGTTTCGTGGGCCATAGTGCCGAATGTAATAGAGCGGATACTCCGTCGCATTTTGGATTGTCACGTGCAGACTTTCTTTCGGGCTTTGGATTGGATGCAATTCCACCGTCCACGCGCCGGGAGTGTCTGATTTCATTGGCGCCGACGATGCGAATCCGAGTTCTTCCTCGATTCCCCGGACCACCCCCTCGATCACCCCCTCGCCTGCCGTCGAATGCTCCCCCAGTATGCTCCACGTGCTCGGGCAGGTCACCATCTTTTGTGATCGTTGCAAAAAGAGGAGTGAGCCGGACGAGTCCATCACGTAGAGGATGCTTCCCGTGTGAAGAAGGCCGTGTCGATGGGCGTAGTCGATGGAGCGCGTGCCCTTTGGTATGAGGGTGGCAGGATCGATGGGCGTCAGGTGCGGCGGCTCCGCGGCGAAGGTGGGAGGGAAATCGTACACTGGCAACCTGGAATCATTGGCGTGTGCCGATGTGGGCGCACGCAACGACTGTGCGATGAAACGGAGGGCGAGGAGTGCAGCGGCCCCAATCAGAAGTAGGAAACCACCCTTCTGCGACGGTCGACCTGGCGTGATGGACGCCATTTTATTCGATGTGAATTGGGCCCATCAGACCATCACCCGATTTGCCAGTCAGCCCCCGTGCACTCCCCACCGTCCACCAACAAGTGACACATCAGTGCACATGATATGAGCGGTAGTGGATTCTTTGGTTGCTGCCCTCGAACCGACCAAGGGCTTTTGTTCTTGGTAATCAGCGCAGGAGAGGGACCGCAATGTGATGGCGCTCAAGCTCAAGCAGCGCCCTCCTCTTGCTTTGCTTAGAGAGTTCGAGTAGAGGTTCCGGCCCTCAAACAACCATTCCGACGTAGCTTCAAAGATTGAAGTCAAGATTTTCCCGGGCTCCCCCCCCCCCCCCACAACCTGGCCTTCGACTGCTGCAGCTCGTCTGCATACTATTCGCCTCCGCGCCGCCGGTGTTGCAGATCTCCCCGGAAAGCAGCTCGGCGACTCGCACGCGACGGTCTCGTGTACCGATGGCGCCGCGGCTCGTCTGCATACTACTCGCCTCCGCGGCTGGCGCGCTGGCGTTGCAGCTCTCCCCGGAGTGCAGCTCGCTGCCGCGCACACGACGATCGTTCGCCCGCTCGACCTTCGGGGCGGCTGCAGCTGGCATCTTCCTGCCCACTGCGCCGGTATTTGCAGACGATGGCCCTGCCGCCGCCGTCGCCTCGTACAAGTACGAGGATCGAGATCGCAATAAGAACAAGGAGGCCTTGATTCGCGAAGACTACTGGTATTTCAGTGGCAGGAAGCCCCCGCGGCGGTTGAACATCGACGCCTTTCCTGCGGACGATCCTACCTGGAATGCATGGGGAGAATGCACGAAGTCAGAAACTACGGGCAACAGCTGTGTGTACGTTTCACTAAAGCAGAGGATACCCGCTTATGGAAAGTATGGGTTCAGCATTCAATTGGGTGCATCCGAGTTTGAGAAGCTCGGAAAGATCCTCCGCAGCTCCAACCCCAACTGGAACGAGGCGGCAAAGCTAGTAGATGCCGGGTTGGAAGGGCAGGTGCCGGCGCCGGCGGTGGATGCATTGTTGAAGATGGCGCTGTTCGCGGGGCAGATGCTCACGAGTCCCAACTATTCCGGGCCCCCGAGGGAGTTTCTCGTCAGCCGGTACTACATCAACGAGTGCGCGTGGGCGACGAAGGAGCTGGCGAGGGCGATTGATGAGAGAGACGCGGCGACGGCGGTAGGGTTGTGGGAGTTTGGCAAAGACTCGTGGAATTCGTACTTTGCGATTGTGAACCGGAGCATCAGCCCGAAGGTCGGTGACAAGTTCGAGACCATTGCATGATTGCTGTCTTCTGGAGTTTTATTGGTCTAGTACTACGAACGCCAACTGTCCAGCATTCGGCGAATAATCCCAGCACATGTCTCCCCCGCCATTCAATTCAATATGAACGAAATCGTCTTTCTTCAGATCGAGGACGCCCTGGAAAGCGTGGGCACCTCGAGCGCTATCTTTGGCCAACTGAGAATGTATCGTTGCGTGATAGTTCACCATTATGGTTGCATTGGACGCGGCCAACGATGGCAGTGACCCCACGACAATGCAGTGGACTTCCCCAGTGACCAAGAGAGACATATTGTTGGTCATCCTGTCGTCACTATCGTCGATTTCGAACAGTGGCGCTCGTTCCGACGTCGCCTCTTCATCTAACCCAAGATGCCTTCGGAAAGAGAGTTTGCCACCTTCCATATAAATCTGGTAGCGATCCGCACGTGCCGAGGGGCTCAACCTAAGGACGCTCAGATTCTGGGTGGGAATCTTCTCGCCCGGGACGGTTCCATGGCGTGCGAAACAAGCCCCCCTCACAGCTTTCACGCGAATGATGCTATCTTTTTCAGCACAGACGACATCGCGAATGGGGCCGTATTCGGCAATTCTTTTATCGTATGGTTCGTCGTCAGTACCAACAGGCCAGGAAATCAAATGTGGACTGATGAGCAGTGGGGTCCCTCCCTTGGTGCAAAGCTGAATAGTAGAAGAGGGAAGAGTGAGAATGGTTGGGCCAAATCTGGCACACAGCTGATCACTCGTCACCTCTTACCTCTAATTGGACTGCAGGTTTCTCCCCAAGCTCATAGTCATAGTCTTTTCTCAGCCGTGCAGAGACCCTGCCGAGAATGAGGTAGAGTCCAGCTTTCTTGAACCGCAACGCAGTCGCATCCCCATCGTCGAGAGATACACTATCAAGGGAGGTTTCTGATGGCATGGAAAAGTCGTTGATGCCGGGCGTCCATTTCACAGTGGTGGGCTCAGCTTTTAGGTCCTTCTCGCGTTGGACATTCCACGATTTGATGCAGTCTCCAAACACTCGGACCAAGGAGAGATATGACACACACTGTGGGTTGCTTTTGAACTTGGAGTGCATGCCAACCAAATCACCAATTCGTTGCATCGGCGAAGATGTCACAACGCCGGTGCCATGCTGGCAGTATAGGAGGTTGCCTTTCCGCAGCGAAACAGGATCAGCAAACGCTGCAGTGACCAAGAGGGGTTGTGTGCGGCGCACTTCCTTGTCCTCTCTGTAATCAAAAGCACCACACCTTGCAAGGGCGTATGTCCAATGTCCACCCTCGCTCTTTGTTGCGTTGTCGTGAAAGACGCCCAAGGTGCAAAACTCGTCGGTATCTTCACCATGATATCCATGTCCAGGTGGCAACGCAGTCACGGCAACAGTGTGGAGGGAGAAAAAGACAAGATACGTCCCCGTTTCATTGACCTTGCACAACTCCAACGACCTCTCTGTGGTCTTCGAAGCAATGCCCTCGCTTCCAGTTACGGTCTCCCAGCGCCATCCCGACCAGTCGCCCTGCCGGTTGCGTGTGGGTGCAGCCGCGAGAGTGAACCAGCTATCGGTACGGAACGAGGCCGGCTGACCATGCAATACGCAATCGATGTCCTCAGATAATGCCTCCACAGTGAAATAGTCTCCCTCCATGCGGAGCTGCTTCAAACGCAGTCCCCCATCCGACGACCCCACCTCCTTGCTATTCTTGCAAATGAGTTCCTCAATAAAATCTTTGCCGTGTTGGATGTATTTGAGCAGGTCGTCGAATGCCTCCGGTTCTCGGTCGAGGTAGATCCGCGCCAGGCCATCGGCGTCCTTGGTGGTAGTCACGTTGCTCCAGTGCTCCGCCCCCTGCAGGAGGACGTCCACCAGCGGATTGCCATCTTCTCCTCCCTCCTCTGAACCAGTGGCAACTTTGCTGGCGTCGCGCAGGGCGAGCAGCAACGAACGGCGCACGTCGCGCCTCGCTCCTCCGACGCTGAGATGGACAATCGGGCTGGGCGTGGGTGCACCGCCGCCCTCGGTCCTCGGGCGTTTCTTATCGATATCGGACATTCTCGTGCGCAGAAAATAACAGCCCGGCGCAGTCGAGCGTCGGTATGGTCAAACCTCGGGTCGGAGTCGGGCGCGCGGGAGGAGCGATGCGAGCGGAGGGGCGGACGGGGCAGGATGATGGATGATGGAGGATGAGGAGTGAGGAGCGAGATAACTAGAGCGAGATGGGTTGTATGTATCGTAGGGCGAAGTACGTAAAACGGTGGTTGGGTACCTAACTGGCCCGCAGCCGCCGCTACCTTACGCGCACTCTGGCACCTTCCTCGTTGCTCTCCGCAATATGGTGCTCTCCCGCGGCGTCGCCACGCTTGGCGCCCTCCTCTCCGCCACAGGGGCCGTCGCGTTTTCGTCAGCCGGTTTTGGCGGTGGAACCCTGGCCCAGACGCGGCCGTCGTCGGCCCTCTCTGCCAGATTCACCGACGGCGAGGATGCACCTTCCTCCGCGGCCCACTCCCGGCGGGCGTGGCTAAAGCAGTCCCTCCTTGCGGCGTCCGCCGTGGCCCTCGCCGCCCCGAAAAAGGCGCTGGCAAGGGAGGTGACGGACGCGTCGTCAGGAGAATTGCCAGACCTGCCGCCCGAGGCTGTGAGGTCGTATTTGCAGTATCGGTTTCCGCTGCAGCTGTCGGCCGACTTCTACATCTTCGATCTGCAGAACATGGTGCGTGCCATTTGCAAATAGATCTCTGAGTGAGGTCAATAACCAATGGCCTCACAATGTATAATGTGCATGCAATAGGTGGCCGACACGGACGAATACGGCGCTATCTCCGAACTCGTCGCCTCGAAGGGGGCAAGGGGTGGGTCCGGCGGAGCCTCCCGTATCGAGCGGGAGTTCGTTAATCCGATGCGCATTATCGGTCTGTCGATGCCTCCCGAGTACGCGGACGACATTCGCGAATCCCAATTCGCCTTCGAGCGGGCGATGGCCAAGTTGACCAAAGCGACGAACGGAATAAAGCGTGATTTGCCGGTGGAGATCGACAAAGAGGCCGTGCCGAAGGCGAAGGAGGCGTGGGAGGACGGACGGGTGGCGCTGAATGCGTTCTTTGGGATTATCAATACCGCGACGGGGCTGAAGGGGGAATTGGTGGCGATTCCGCCGGTGGGGCCGAACCAGCAAAAGGAATACGGGAGGAGCATTCGGCGGTACAACGAATTCGTCAAAAAGACGAGGCTGTGTCAAAATCGCGGGGGACCCACCCTCTCGGCGGCGTGGGGGCAGCTGATGGTGAGCGGATATCTGCAGGACTCTTGTGGGGTGGAGCCCCTGGATGGTTACTTCTTCCAGTAGGCTGCAAAGATGTCATGTTGCCAAAATTGGGTGCGGTCTTCTCTACTTCCCGTGAAATGACCAACAACGCGAAGTGACACACGTCTAGTCCTGAATCGATACTTCCCCCACTGAGCCAGTGCGCTGTGCAACGGGCATCGACGGCTGCTGCACCCCATGCAAAATGGGGCGGTGGTAGTCTATTGACGCGCTGTGCTCGCTGTCCTCCCAGTCGGCGCCCTGTGTTTGAAGGCTGCTTTCGTCCCCCGCGCTCGCTGCAATACTGCGAGGTTGATTTTCCTGCTTGTATATCGCTTTGGCCGCCTGGTACTCCTCGAGCAAGGACGTCCCGACGAAACAGATCAGACCAAACGAAATCCACACACTGTAGAAAAGATTTCCGAGCGGTGCCCCCGGTCCCTCTTCGCTTGTCAGATATGCCACCGCAAAGCAGTAGACGCACAATAAAATCAGGCCCGCTATGCACTCCACCCCAAATACGAGCGTGTTCGGCCGCGCCTCCCCACTCTCTATTCGTGTGCACGACAATCGCATCGCCACACAGGCCAGGCTGCCCACGCACCCGATGCATCCCGCGCTCACCCCAAACGCTGCCCTCCGGCAATACTTGATGCGCACCATCTCTTCCTCGTCGCCGCATTGGGCATCGTACGCCGACGCGCTGCTCCCCATGACGATCAGGTTGGCGATGATTAAGATGGCCCAGAGGCGAAACCGCCGCCCCCGCGATTTCAGCTGGCTCGAGACATCCAACCCGCGTTCGGTGCGGAGGAACGACAGCAGCAGCCCCGCGGCGCAGTCGAAGGTCGCCCACGCGGAGTAGTACAAATTGCCAAAGCTCACGCCGCCGCTGGCGTTGACGGCCATGCCGGTGGCGGGGTTGGTCGCCGTCCCCACCGCCCCGCACGCGAAGGCTGCCACAATCAATATCAGCGCCAACTCAAGTTTTGTTCCGGCCAAGATGTGCGCTGTTCGCGGCAGCGATTGCAATCCTATGGCGGCAAACGCCGCCAGGAACACCGAGACGATGGATCCGACGGCCCACCGCTGCGTGTTGTTTGGTGGGGCAAAGTGGCGCTGCTTCCGCACGGCCTCGAGGGTGGAGCCCATTGCAATCAGGGACGAGAGGAAGAGGCCCGCATACCACCAGGATCGGGGCGACGCCGCGGGAGGGTCTCCCCGCCCGGGGAGGAGGCGCTTGACACCGTTCATTTGCCTGCTGCCGCCTCCGGAGGAGAGGACGACGACGTAGCAGGTGGCCGCTCGGAGGGCTGAGCCGGCCGCGCGCGCCGAGAGGAGGAGGACGCCGATTTCTCCGATGTCTCACCTTCACCTTCGCGGGCGAAGGCGCTGTGCAGTTTTAGAAATCCGCGGGATCGCTCGAGCTCGAGCTCGAGGAGGAGCCGCCCTGCTCCATAAAACCCTGCAAAGAGGCCTGGCGCGACGGGGGTTGAAGGAGTCTGGAAGGTGCTCATTTTATTCTTGGCCCGTCGATCGGCCGTCGGCCGGCGATCCATTTTATTTGCAAGCCGGAGAAGAGGATAGCGGAAGAGAAAGATGAACACCGTCACCCTGCAGTGGCAGCAGGAGCAGGAGCAGCTGACCGACATCGCCAGGCCGCACGAGAACGACGTCCTCTCCGGCCGCGGCAACTTCGTCAACCACCATGCG